>CALYDD020000167.1:55934-109675 GCA_944472135.2 Trichobilharzia regenti | reverse complement strand
CGTATTGTAAGTCGGATAATTGCTCCAGAGTGTTAATAAGTTGAGTCTCCTAATTACTAAAGGTGCCAGGTGCTCTGTAGAAGCATCCGATTAATGCTGTTACGTTATTTAAGTGTACATTAACCCATAGAGTCTCAGGCATGTTAAGTGTACTACTTTCTAGCTGTGATACAGTAAGTGCACTCAGAAAGTACATGAGACAACCCCCTCCCTTACCACCTTCCCTGTCACACCGAAAGTGTGTGTAGTTATCTAAGCTTATTTCTTCATCCAGGATGTTCGAATGACACTAAGATTCAGTTATGACAATTACAGGATGTTTGTATATTAATATGAGTGCTCTGAGCATCGGCAATTTATTTAGAACAGATCTAGCATTTATGAGGATTAGGTAAAGATGAGAGTTGAAATAGCATTTAAAGTATTTAAGTTAGTTAGTCAGCCCGAATGTGGCTCAGTACCCAGCAGTTCTGCTTGACATGATGATCCTATGTTAAGAAGAGTTTCAGCATCATGCTCACCCATGTCTATCGAGTTGGTGTGTGCTGTTTTCGGTGAAGAATTAGGAGTTGGAGTACTAGATTTGCTATAGACTAAGGAATTTTTATTTTTAGTTAGGCTACAGAAGTGGGTAGGGTTCTTTATTTGACCTATACTTGTGCAAGTGTCAAGTGTGCTTAATGGATACAGGTGCACTAGACCGTTCCTGTTTTCATGCAAGGAGGGAGCCAGCACTAGTGGTTTAGGAGTGTTAACATCCCTACCAGCTGTTTTTTCAACGCTGACAGGGACGTGGGGGATAAAATATGATTGGATCCTTGTGATGACCATGGCTTATTATTCCACCTATTGTTTGATGTTAGTCGTTTCCTTGTGTGGGTTTCGTGTGTACTGCATTGTGTGTTAGTTCCCAGCAGACTTGTACCATATATCCGGTCAAAATTTGTTTGTGTGCCATACTCTGAAGACCCTGAGTTGTTGGTAGCCGAGTTCTGACTATTACCACTTGCACTATTGAGGGTGACATTGGATATCAGTGTGTACCATGGTGCGATTTCGCACGTTGTGAGTGCTAATACTATTGACCATGGGGAGTGTGGGCTTATTTAAGCTGCTACTGTTTTTGTTGGCATGATTTAAGGGCATATTTTCCTTATCTTTAGCAATGGAGTTATGGCTAGGAGAGAACAATGTCGAATTTCGGGGGTTTTCGACTTTTTTCTGGGGTTATTTAGTGGCATTTTAGATTCTGCGGTGATAGGTGGTATTGTTTTATTATTTATTTGGTTACAGTCTAGTGGCCTTTCGTCTGGTGTTGCACTCTGATTGGATAATTCTGTGTGTTTTGAGAGGGGTGATGCGGTGGGGTCTACTGTATCTTTCACAGGGTCGGGAATAATGGCTGCTTGCAATGTCCTATTACCTATTTCACAATTAGTAATAATAATAATAATAATTTTATTTTCATATAAACATAAATTTACATGAAAATGCATGCCATTTTTACAGGCACGATCAAGAATGATACAATGTCAAATCTTAAATTGTCTACAAGTTAATAATGTTTCAACAGTTTAATATTTGATACATATATATAATTACACTGATTGTCTGAACCAGGCCGTATAGTTATTGAATTGTACAGTTGTCCTCCAGGTTGAGCGGGAAAATCGACTTCGTTTCGTTTTCATCCCGGAGTGAGGATATAGGCCGACACCAGGTGTTATCGCGCAATGCCATCGGTTACCGCGCTCACGTCAACAGACGTTATAATCACCTATTTTTTTGGAAATAGATTATATTTGACTAGTTTTAGACTTATGTAGCCGGATGGCAGTATTTTGCTGTATTTTGTTCTTAGTAGAGCGTAAAATTGTATATTATAGCTCGGACGAATTATCAATGAAGAAGTCATCCTTTTTAAGAAAGTTCACATAGAAAGACTATTATTTGCATTATAGTGCGTAGAGGGTTTTTTTCGAGTTGTTTCAGATCTTAAGGTTGTAAATATACTGCAGTCAATGGCTGTTGTCATTCCAGTGAATCTATTAGAATCTGGCCTATGAAAGATAAATAGCATGCAGGCATAGGTTAGATGTGTGCTTTGAACATGTTAAACTTTTCTGTTATCATCCGGGATGACTGAAATATTCCATAACACATTGACGACATTATGCGATGAATGAGACAGGCTGCTGAATTTCCTGGTTATTATATCTATTTTGATGAAGTTCCTAGTTAAAAGTGCTTGGGCGAAGATGTGAAAATAGTTTAATTGACATTTGCACATGGAATTTCACAAGGCCTTAATTGCTCATTGCATGAAATGGCATCAGAGTATATTGACATCAGTGTTCATTGTATCTGGAAGAATAGTATAAATAGTCCTTCTCAAATGTCAGAGTACTTAAAATTAGTACCAGATTTCTGTCGATTAGTAGCTGGCGGCTGTGTCGTACAACTACTACACCTGTTACATAGGTTATATCAATCTTTAAAATTATTTTGCTTCACATCACTAAGATAATCTGAGATCCTTAATGACTTAATTGTGGCTATGAAATATGTAGAAGATGCACTTATGGCTGATATATTTAAAGCAGTTATTATTAAACAAGTTATCTGTAAGCAACTTGTGATGTTCTGAATACTGCAAACTGTTGATAAGAAACTGCATCAAAGGAAAAAATGCTGAACAGCTAGAAAATACTACTGCAGTTTCGTTGGTTGTTACCTTTTGCATTTGTAAGTCATCCTTTCAAAGCTGCGATTGACGCCAAACCATCCATGGCACCCCACAGGCTCTATAGAAATTTGTGAGAGATCTTACATGTCAGGTTGTCTTCCAAATTGTAAGGTTGCAGATAGTTCAATTTACCTCTCACTGAAATATCACTTATCTACTTCACTATGGTCTTTTCATTTGTGCACTATTACACTTCATTTTATGTTAACTGGATATGCCTTTATTAAAGCTGAGACTTACTCTTTGTGCCTATTAGTTGCTTGCTTACAGTCTATTTGCTTTTATTAGAAACACAACAACAACAGTGTTGGAACAAAGCTGTATTTTCATGGAAAACGTCATATTTTCTATGTTTACACCAATATGATTGGCATTAAACATTGCAAATGTATACTCACATTCCAAGGACATAGTACTTAACCAAATGTACGGTGGCAGTGAAAACCCCAGAAGAATGATGTCATTACCAAAGAATGAGAAAGGAGAATGAACCATTTTCAGCAAAGGTAGGCAGATATAAATCGTTTTCCTTTAATATTACTTCTTCCTTACTTCAGCTATTTAAAAATACTTTGTTTACTTATTTGTAGATATCTGGTAACGTCAATCACCCCAGTCACAGAGATTCGACATTGCACAAATTATTCCGACAATCGACTGCGTAAAGACATTTGCTTGTTATTATTTTTTCATTAAATACATTTAATATCCTGCTTACCAGACCTTTCTTATTATATCTGAGTGTAGATATATTTGTCATGATGACTAGGTGCAGACATGACTTATTAATAAGAACTGACGAAGTAATTGGTGGCATATTTTAGTGTAAGCTAAATCTAAATACGATTGTTAAAGCTCAACGAATTCAATAATTCGTCTGGTGTAGACTTTAATTTACGCTACATGTCAACAGCCTTAGTCATATGGATTGACATCACGCTTTAAGTGAAACATTAGTAATGCAATACTTTTGAATACACGTAACCGTATAAGAACTGGGACTCGAATGCAGTGCCTAAGTTATGCCTACTATTGTCCCTAAAGACTTGTATATGACTATGATACGTATGCACGTTAGCTAACTGAAATACTTATAATTTAACACGTATGCTGACCGACATCGTTCCTACACAATTACACTTACGTATTGTTAGTAGTGAAAGTCCTAGAGAGCACCGGTCTAGCATGCCGTGCTCACAAAGTGTCTCGCGCGCTGTTTGAAAGGGAGTGCTTTTTTCACGTATTTCACGTTTTTGACAAATCGCTGTTTTGTTGTGTTATTCACTTCAAGAACATTTAAAAAAAACTTTAACTTGACTTTTGTCTGTTAAGTTTTGATTTTAACCACTTATATAGTCTATATTGGGTAAATTGTCTTGGCTGTTTCCAGTAGAATTTCATTATGTCAAAAGTACCACATAAATGTAATAGGGCGGAGTGTTACTTTTTGGTAGATGATGGAATACAGTGTAATAACTGTGAAAAATGGTATCATAAGATGTGTACTGGATTACGTCCAGCTGCATACAAACGCTGTACTGCTCCAACATCCCACTGGATGTGCAGAATGTGTTGCTCTCCAAAGATGACCTTAATAAGGGAGGCTCACGAACTGCTGTCTAAAGCCATGGAACTTCCTGATGATAGCGTGGCTAGTAAGAGTGACACGGACTGCCCGTCTGAAGATGAAGCAGTAAGTGCCATCATGAATGTTATCACACCGGCGGTTACTATCCCAGTTACCCCGGAAGTAAAACCTACTAGGCGTTCGAAGCGTCTTAGTAAGCGAAAAGGTAAAAAACGGAAGCTGTAAACAGCACCTCAGAACCAGAGAACACCGTAAGCGAAGTTCACCATGAAGGTGGCACAGACACTGATCTTGATTGTACCATCAAAAACTGCAGCAGCCCTGAGAAGCAACTGCAGGCAGATGATAAATGGGTAACAAAAATAAGCAGTCGAAAGAAATATAGTAATATTGATGGTAGGCAAACGTCTGTCACCTGTAGCCAGGCTGCATCAATAGTGGTGAGAAAGGACGTAGCCACTGCTAAATACGACAAGCTCTCCTTAGACTCTAACATAATTGTTGGAAATTTGGAAGAGTCCAAAGAATCTGATCCCGTGAAAAGGCACGATCACGACCTTAAATTAGTGAGTAGTATTATAAGGAAGATGCTCCCAGCGAATTTCCCTGGAGTATCGATTAAAAAGCTGATTAGAATAGGCAAAAGAGATGATGAATGTTCTAATCAGCGTAGGTTGCTTAAAGTAGTCTTAGGTTCTCCTGATGAACGGAATCATCTACTGGCTAATGTACACAACCTTGCCGGGTCAGGAATTTCAGCCAGACCTGATTTATCTCTTGAAGACAGACTTAAACGAAAAGAAGTTTTGTCCCAGCTAGAAACAAGACGCAAAAATGGTGAGACTAACCTTAAACTGGTGGGTTTTCAAATAGTCAGGTCTTGGAAACGTATGCTTCCAAGACCTGTGTGGATAGGCCAGACCGCATAGGAAGCCTGAAGGTAGTGTACACTAATATACGTAGTATCGGGAACAAATTTCACGAGCTAGGTGTATTAGTAGAAGACCTTAGCCCAGGTATTGTGGCCATTACTGAAACATGGCTGGTTTCGGGATTAGATGACACACCTGAGCTATGCGGATTTAGTTGCTTGCGCAGCG
The DNA here is from genome assembly GCA_944472135.2 of Trichobilharzia regenti. Taxonomy (NCBI): domain Eukaryota; kingdom Metazoa; phylum Platyhelminthes; class Trematoda; order Strigeidida; family Schistosomatidae; genus Trichobilharzia; species Trichobilharzia regenti. The sequence continues at coordinate 104,241 of CALYDD020000167.1, read as the reverse complement.
ACAGAGTTAAGGGTCGTAGAGGTGGCGGGGTTGCTCTGTACATCAACAACTCCCTACATGTTCGTTCCGTGAAATCTGAAGCTCATGACAGTGGGACAGGTGAGGTAATTAGCTGTGAAGTAAGCTTTGCAACCGGCACTCTACTCATTGGAGTTCTGTATAGAAGTCCCTATTGTCAGTGTGATGACTTCATTTTAGATCACCTCAAACAATGGAGTAAACACAGTAGCTGTCTTATTCTAGGTGATTTTAATGCACCTCATATAGACTGGGTAGCTGTCACATCTCCAGGATCCGCTGATAAGTTTGACAGCCGGTTACTCTTGACAACCATGGAAAATGCCCTGACACAACATGTCTTAGGTAGTACAAGATTCGGTTCTACCCAAGGATCTTCCTTGCTGGACTTAGTGCTTACTCATGACAACGACGACGTGGATGGTCTAGTTATTCATCCACCTCTAGCAAACAGTGATCATGGGGTGTTAGATTTTAACTTAAGGGCTGGCAATTTAGTCAGTTTTCAACCCAAATCCCGGCCTAGTGTTTGGCATGCTGACATAGTGGCTATAAAGGAGCGTGCTTCAACTGCCGACTGGTCAGTCAACATTGTCTCATCCATTGAAGATGAATGGGATAGATTTAAGAATACACTTGAGAGGGTTACCACTGATCTCATCCCCTGGAGGGTTCCTAAAAGGCCAACAAATCGGCCACCATGGATAAATAGACAAGCTATAACACTCCTGAGACGGAGAAAAAGGTTCTGGAATCTCTTTGTTTCTACTGGGCTACAGCAGTTCCGGCTGAAATACTGTGAAACCAGAAACCAGTGTAAAACTTTGATCCACCAGTCAAGGATAGCTTACGAAACCCAGTTAGTTAAAAGTTCACCAGGCTGCCCAAAAAGACTCTTCTCATATATCAAGAGAAGAACACGTAAGAGTGATGCTATCCCACCTCTTATGCTTGAAGATGACCAGACAAACATGGCTGAGGATAACTTGACCAAGGCTGAGGCTTTGTCCAAGCACTTTAGTCAAGTATTCTCTGATAAAATTGATACCAGCTTTGTAAATTTTCCAGAAGGTAACTTGAAAATGGCACCCTTATACATTGGAAAGGATACTGTCCTAAAGTGGCTTCTAAGGCTCAATCCTGGTAAGTCCAGTGGCCCTGATGAACTCCACCCACGTATATTAACAGCATTGGCTGAAAGCATAGCCGAGCCATTGTCGGTAATCTTCAATATGTCTCTGGACCAGTCTAAATGTCCAAGAGACTGGAAAGATGCCATCATTAGTCCGGTCTTCAAAACCGGATCTAGAAACTTAGTTCAGAACTATCGTCCTGTTAGTTTGACCAGTATTGTTGTTAAACTACTAGAAAGAATAATTCGTGATGCTATCATTCAGTTCATTGAAGGGAACAAACTTTTCGCTGTGGAACAGCACGGTTTTAGAGCAGGTCATTCTTGCTTGACCAACCTTCTTTTGGCCAGAGAAAGTTGGGCAAGCTCAGCTGATGCTAATATACCGGTGGATGCCATATTCATAGACCTTAGCAAGGCGTTTGACAGGGTTTCTCATTCAGGTCTTCTAGTAAAGTTAGGTAGTCTGGGAATCAATAAAGTGGTTACCGACTGGATTCAAGACTTTCTAAAGGACAGAAGACAAAGAGTACGAGTTAACGGGGTTTTATCAACATGGGAATCGGTTAAGAGTGGCGTTCCTCAGGGTACAATTCTAGGCCCACTTCTTTTCCTGATTTATGTTAATGAGATTCCATCGGTAGTTAAGTCATCCTGCTTACTGTTTGCTGATGACATCAAGATATGGAGGGCTTTGCACGATGACAGTGATCAACTTGCTTTGCAGGAAGATTTAAACTTGTTAAGTGATTGGTGTAAGCGCTGGGCCTTGGAGATTAACTTAAGCAAGAGTGTAGTTATGCATGTATCCCATAGTCACGTGCACAATTACTCAATGAATGGCATTACTCTCCCAGTGGTCACTGAGTACAAGGACTTGGGAGTGGTTGTGCAGCATGACTTGAAAACAGCAACAAACTGTAGAACTGCAGCCACTAAGGGTTTTAGAATGTTATGGGCCATACGCAAGGCTTTTGCGAACTTTGACGCTGATATATTTCGTATATTATATCCGACTTATATCAGACCTCATTTGGAATATGGGATCCAGGCAGCGAGCCCGTGTTTCAAATACGAAATAGACTTATTAGAAAGGGTGCAAAGAGTAGGAACTAAGCTAATAAAGGGTTTCTCAACCCTGTCATATGAGGAGAGGTTAAGTCGACTGGGTTTATTTCCACTGTCATACAGACGACTTAGGGGTGACCTAATACTAGCATACCGTATCCTAAGAAATGATTTTGGAGCTAATTTATCTAAATTATTTCTTCCTTCTAGCACCAACCAATTGCGAGGACATCACCTCAAGGTTCAAAAACCACGGTCGAATCGTCTGCGTCTGGAAATCCGTTTTTCGCATCGAATTGTGAACCATTGGAACTCCCTACCGGAACATGTCGTATCAGCGCCATCCGTTGATTCATTCAAGGCGAGATTGGACCTCCTGTATGAAATAAATCGAAAGGATTAACACAGGCATATAGCCTACTATCCTAAATAAATTGTAAACTGTAAACTGTAAACTGTAAACATGAGTTGAAAGACAACAAAATTTACATGAAAATTTTATTTTTATTATGATACAAATTTAGTTTATTTACATATTAAGAACACGATTGATTCCTGCGATTACTCCGTCTGCATAAGTATTGGCAAACACTTCTCCAAATTTGTCATTAATTCTGTTCATACCCGCAATGATAATCTTCTTTTTGGTATCGTATATGTCACTTCGATTTCGAGGGATAACTGCTGACGTACTTTGAGATGCGAACATGTTGCGTGACCACGTCCATTGTTTACAATTATGCATCACATGGTTAACTACAAAAGGTGGAACAAAAAACGTTAAGATAACTATGAACTGATTATTACATTACATTATACATTAAAAACGTAGTCATAAAAACGCAAATATACCTGTGAAATACGGCTTTCTGAAGTGGACCAAAAGCAAGTGTCGGCAGGGGTACCGACAGGTCTGAAATGTAAAGCACGTGCAGGTGCAAGCACTCAGATCAACCTGCACTGTATTCCCATCTTCTTTGAAGAATACATAATCAAAGGATTCAAACTCAACAATAGCCCATCGTCGCCATTGGTATTCACGTATTACCTTCCTCGCGGCGTATGGCGTCAGCAACCGTATAATTGAGATTAGACGTTGTGAACAGGGATACGTGAAGCATCGTGACTGAGCAATATTCGCCTCCTGCTGTATTATTGAAAAACTTCGTTTATGCCATTTATACACCTTTAGCATACTTTTATGCAGACTATCAGATCTTTGCAAAAACCGTTTCATCTGCTTGTGGGAACTGTCGACACGATTATTTGTATCGTTCCCAAAAGTCAGCACGTTATTTCTGAAACAGGCTGCCCACAATTCTCGTCGATGCATCCAACGACGTTGTAGATATTGACTGACATTAGCATCCAATCTGCTAACAACTCTGAAGTAGAAATTAAATCTGCAAAATGAGAACAATAGAGGCATTACTCTGATCTCCTTTTACACTGCACTAGACGGCATAAATAATTCTTCACAATGGGATTTCTTGTCTACGAATAAAATGTAAAGTATGCTTCGAAAAACTTACTTTCCGACAGAAAGCTCGGCAAACATGGAAAGAACACAAAACAATGTGCGCTTCTCTGTGCTTTAACTTGACGGCTGCTATTTCAGCTTGCGCACAATCCATAATGAAGGATTCTGTTTTGGAGGTGTCTTCCATTATTTGCCGGAAACAGTCTAATATCCGAACTACATCTCGTTTGAATTCTTTTCTAGTCCACGCAAATAAAACTGGTCGTCCACGACCAAAATTATCCATCACAAGTAATTGGAACAAAGAATACCTGCACGTTGGTTAATGAATTGGTAAACTTACTTCCCCTTATTTGTATTATACGTCGAGTCGATACCAACAACTTCAGGGAACTGTTTATACAATTCCATTTGCTCATAAGTTGCAAAACAAATTCTTGTTAGTGAATTCCTGATCGGTTCATCGGAATAATACTCCATTAACTTCCCACGGGATTTTAGGAATTCAAAAATGTCACGACGACTCGAAATACCTTAAGTATGTAACAAGTACGTCAACGTTACCTTTATTCACTGCGGCTTTCATATTTTTAACGTCAATGCGAGTTATATCCTTGTTGTACTTCTCCTGAACATGCATTATTATTTCATCGGACGAGTGGGATTGCTGAAGAAGTGGTTCAATATTTTCTTTCTCTTCAACTGTTAGTCGTCTATACCATGGGTCATTCTGCATGTACACCCTGCTGTATGGATGGTTATGCACCATATTGTGGGAAGCAATTATGTATTCACTATAATGAAAAACCACGCGAAATGAAGACGAGCAATTGCAACATTTAGACCTGAAATATCCATGAAATCATATTACACTTCTTCTTACGACTTGTTTTTTAATTTCAATCCAGGTCTTGTACGATTCACTCCAAAAGTGCATTTAAAACCAACATAAGCGTACTTAAACCTGGCATCCGGTTTAGTTTTGCTGCAATTATGAACATAGTGAGTGTAGGATAACTACACTGTTAGCATTAAATGACTTCCTCACTTTTTGAAATTCTGCTAATGACTTCTCAAATTCATCCCAGCTGAAGAAACGCTTTCCAAGTATGTATTCAGCAAAAATTCCACTTAAATCTGTGCTCCTGTCACTCGAATTGACTACCTGCAACGGACTAAAATAAAGTTATCAATTAGGATCCATCTATGTCACAACTATTCCAACATAAATCGTAAAAAAACAACATTGAAATACAGGGATGATCGATAACCATCAAGAAAATACCGCACGTATAACTTAAATTACAGAAAAACACAAGAACCCACCGGTTCGTTGACATTGCAAGCAACCAATAGACCAAACAACGAATTGTACGACAAATAATGCCTAGTACATGCACAAACAAAGAAAAACAAAGCGTTACAATAGTTTAATACACGTTTACAGTAATCACATATGCTGGCAAACGACGCAAACACAACCACGCAAATACAGCACCCGACAGCACGCACCCAAGGACAATTCAAACACCAATTGACCGCCACCATTCTAGCCAATGAAAGACAAAAAAAAATTAGTCGCGGAAAATATAACACGAGACAACGTATATACCCACCCTTCATCCCGTGGTTGTAGGCATCCGATAACCAACTAATATTGAGGTAAGTACAACGTTTACAAGGAATTGGAAGCTGTTTTAGAAAAATTAAAGTGCTGAGGTGAAACATTAAAGTGTAATAGATTAAGTGAGTGAAATATATCATTAATAAACACATTTATATAGAAAACAGAATGGGGAAGTAATTAATCCTTAGGCCGACAACGTTCATTTGCAATGTATAATGAAACCAATATATTTTATACTATCATGCGTTCACTTTTGGCTTTAATACAATTATTTTCAAGCCAGTTGTTTTTATTTCATGTCCTTTTTTTCTATTTGGTGCACAACCGTACCCTCCAGAGAATAGGAATAGAACAAGCCGAATCAAATTCATATAGAGCTATAAAATGTTAGGTTTAATGGAATATAATGAGAATCAAGTAAAGACGTTATTAGAAAATAAGTGAGACAAGATATTGTGAAGTGGTATTTAAAGATCTGGCAATGGATAGCAAGTTAATTTATAAGATGCCCCATAAATCTGTGCAGATCCCACGTGGTCGCATCTCAACAATAGGCTGAGCGAATGGTATATATTTAAAGGTAGAAGCATGATCAGTCAAGGCGTTCATTATTATCTTTTTCAAGATAAAGATCTAAGCCCTCATAAAAATCAGAAATATCTCGAGCCTTTAATTTGTATATTACTGTGAGATAGTTGTATGCGCGCTTTCTATGACTGTTTTGTCCACCCCGACCTTTATATGTTTGTAGTTTCTGGCTTGCGATAGGGTGTGTTGGGAGTGGATGAATTTTCTGGTCTCTGCCGGAGTTTTGAACAAAAAATGAATAGGACAACACTTTTCATGTTGACTCTTCTTCAGCCTATAGCACATAGTCTTGGAGTTAGGCATTTTCGCTTCACTAAGTAAGATGCGCTGTACCTTTTTTAGTGCCTCATTGTCCGGAACGTTGTAGACAATGGCACTCAGTTTTGCGTCGAGTCGTTTTGTTACTTCTGTGGTAACAAAATTAATGAGGTTATCTACTTTAGTTACCGATTCTGTGTCAAGCTTGTTAAGGTTTACAGTTTTCATGAGGATAGTTAGAGGTGTCAGTTCACAGACCTGTGATCTGATATCGCTGATCTGATCTGATAATTTGGATATCTCGGTATTGGTTTCGATGTTTCCAGCATTTACTGACTTACTGTCTTTTATTTGCCTTAACTCAGATTTAAGCTCTTCTATAGACAACTTTAGAAGTTCTGTTTCTGAAGATAATACTGAAAAAGAGATTGATGGCTTGAGTTTTCGAAAGCACCTAAGGTGAAGGGAGGAGTTCTGTATGAGCAGAGGGTACCGAATTTTTAGGAGTAGTGCTAATACAAGCTGTCAGTACAGTTTTATCTTCAGTTACAGCTCGATGCTTACGGCATAAAAGTGAGTTATGTGACTCACTAAAGCCATTTGTATGGGGTGTGTTGCTTGATGTAGCAATCAAGGACGTTAAATTAGGCACCAGTTTTACAGGAGATTGGGTTCGTTGCTTTTTACCTTGATTAACCATAACTATTAGAAATGGGAGTTAATGGTTACAGGTATGGAAGTAGTATAGTACTTGTGTGGTGAGAGCAGGCTGCTAGCCGTTTGGTTGGCACTAATCTACGTTAAGGTCTAGGTCACTAATATGGGCCGTGAGAAAATATGAACAAGCCTGAGTCAACAACCAATCACAGCAAAGTTAACGTGGCAGAATATGATTCGCAGAGAGAACTCTATTTGTCAAGGAATCCCGAAACAACCAATCAGAAGCCTGCGTTTGTCTACCTAAACAACCAATCAGATGACTGCGCTTGTCTATAATAATGTAGTTGAAAGATGTATAAATACGTGTTGATTTTCATAATAAAACGATCTGTTGCCTGGCCCTTGTCTTCTGTTGTTACATTTGGTGTCGCTGCCTACCGACAAATGAAAAGCCTATGCCCTGCTGTTTTCGATGGAGACATATGGATCTTCGGGCAGGACTTCAAGGCTTCTGCGCAGTTGAGTGGCGTTCAAGATCTGTCAGCGATGGAGCTGCTACTTGGGACGCTGCTGGGAGGTCGGGTGAAAGCAGCATATGAAAGTGTGAGCCGAAGTATGGACGAATGTTCGACAGGGTCAGGCAAACAGTTTCCAAAGTGGGAAGGACCATATATGGTCACTTCGAGATGGGGTTACGCAGACACAGTCGCAATGGCGAACAATAAGAGGCGCGTGAACGTCAGCGAGCTCCAGAAATGGATACAGCGAGACAAGCCAACGATGACGCCTGCACCAAGTAGATCAAGCCGACTTCAGTCGCACGTATTTGACGGGGGGACGAGTGTGGTGAGAGCAGGCTGCTAGCCGATTGGTTGGCACTAATCTACGTTAAGGTCTAGGTCACTAATATGGGCCGTGAGAAAATATGAACAAGCCTGAGTCAACAACCAATCACAGCAAAGTTAACGTGGCAGAATATGATTCGCAGAGAGAACTCTATTTGTCAAGGAATCCCGAAACAACCAATCAGAAGCCTGCGTTTGTCTACCTAAACAACCAATCAGATGACTGCGCTTGTCTATAATAATGTAGTTGAAAGATGTATAAATACGTGTTGATTTTCATAATAAAACGATCTGTTGCCTGGCCCTTGTCTTCTGTTGTTACACTTGTGCAAGTATTAAAACAAGATAAATTTTATGTAACGAATCACGTAAAAATCTAACGCAAACGTTGAACGTACCGCGACCGTAAATTGTGACTGAATAATATGGTTCTATTTCTGTAACAATTTGATGATGCCTGAAAACTGGCGTCCCTTATGTGTACTGTACGATGAGAATAAATTTATTTATTTATTGCAGGAACAGCAATATGCAATTTCACGGCTCGAGATTTGCATGACTTTAATAAGGGCTTAGATCTTTATCTTGAAAAAGATAATAATGAACGCCTTGACTGATCATGCTTCTACCTTTAAATATATACCATTCGCTCAGCCTATTGTTGAGATGCGACCACGCGGGCTCTGCACAGATTTATGGGGCATCTTATAAATTAACTTGCTATCCATTGCCAGATCTTTAAATACCACTTCACAATGTCTTATCTCATTCATTTGCAAATAACGTCTTTACTTGATTCTCATTATATTCCATTAAACCTAACATTTTATAGCTCTATATGAATTTGATTCGGCTTGTTCTATACCTATTCTCTGGAGGGTACGGTTGTGCACCGAATAGACAAAAAGGCACGAAATAAAAACAACTGGCTTGAAAATAATTGTATTAAAGCAGGAGTGGACATGATAGTACGAAGTATATTGGTGTTATTATACATTGCAAATGAACGTTGTCGGCCTAAGGATTAATTACTTCCCCATTCCTATATAAGTGTATTTATTAATGATATATTGCACTTACTTAATTTATTACACTTTAATAATTCACCTTAGCACTTTAACTTTTCTAAAACAGCTTTCAATCCCTTGTAAACGTTGTACTTACCTCAATATTGGTTGGTTATCGGATGCCTACAACCACGGGATGAAAACGAAACGAAGTCGATTTTCTTGCGCAACCTGGAGGACAACTGTACAATTCAATAACTATACGACCTGGTTCACACAATGACTGTGATTATATATATATATCAAATATTTAACTTTTGAAACATTATTAACTCGTAGGCAATCTAAGATTTGACATTATACCAGACTTGATCGGCCCTAACAAAATGGCATGCATTTTCATCTACGAATTATGCATTCATCAAAGCCTATTGACACACCCTTCCACAAATGCCACACTTTCTAGCGTTACAAGTGTTCATGAAACCTCCTTCCCTGGTTTTAATACAAATGACATCCTAAAATACCTCCAGTCTCTGAACTCTTTCCGTAGCCTAGGTCTAGATGGTTTGCCTAGTCTTTTTCTTAAAAAATGTGCAGATATCCTGTGTTATGCTCTCATTTATATATTTAATGAATCATTTGATATAAGAATAAAACTTGTGCATTGTGGTAGAGTGTAACAAAATCGTTACTGAATCTGAGAAGCCAGCAGGCAAAAGGGACCTGAGGACACTATCTCAGATAACCAAATCTCTATCCAGGAAGAGATCAACACAAGGGAAACCTATAAAAGACAGCCAAGGGAACCCAATCACCAAGGAAGAAAAACAGATTAAACAATGGTTGGATCACTTCAAAGGACTCTTGAACCGACCATCACCTGCAACCCGTCCAGAAATACAAACAACAGCGCGCACACAACTGCAAGTTGACACCAATCCTCCAACGAGAGCTGAAGTCTTGAACGCGATCAAGCTTCTGAAAGCTGGCAAAAACAGCAGCCGGACCAGATGGAGTACCCCCTGAAGCACTGAAAGCAGATCCAGAGACTACAGCAGACATGCTGACTGACTCCATTATTGCAAAAGGTCTGGAAGGAGGGAAAAATGCCCACTGACTGGAGGGAAGGTTACGTCGTGAAACTACGAAAGAATGGAGACATGGGACTCTGCAAGAACTGGCGAGGAATCATGCTCCTGTTGACGACAAGTGAAATCCTGAGTTGCATCATCCTGGAGAGATTAAAGGATGCACTGGAGACAGAACTCCGACCACAACAAGCTGGATTCAGGAAAGGCAAATCATGTACGGACCAAACTGCAACTCTACGCATCATCATCACAGAACAAAGTATGTAATGGCAATCAAACCTCTACCTCAACTCTATTGACTTAGAAAAGGCCTTCGACAGGCAGCGTTGACCGCGAAGTAATTTGGAAATTACTTGAGTACTACGGAGTACCCCAAATATTCATCAACCTCATTCAACAGCTAGCTGTACGACAACGGCACATGTCAGGTCATCCACAACGGAAAACCCAGCAAAGCGTTGGAGTAAACACAGGAGCCAGACATGGGTGCTCATTATCACCAATGATATTCCTAATTGTGGTGGACTGGATTATGCGTCAGACAGTGGGAAACGAGAAGACAGGGATATTCTGGACCAACCCACGTGAAGAACCTAGAAGACATGGATTTCACGAGTGGATGATTTATGTTGTTTGATGTCACACAAAATCGAAAACTTACAAGCGAAAACCGACAAACTGGTCAAAGAAGCAGCAAAGACAGGACTCCAGTTAAACATAGACAAGACGGAGGTTATGAAAATAACCAACCAACAACAGCAACAACATCCAACGCCAGTCACCATCAACGGGAGGGATTTGAAAGAGGTGACTTCATTCACTCACTTATCTAGCATTGAGTATTGTCTCAACTACAGGAAGTCGGAACGGACGAGGATGTCAAATCGAGTGAGAATCGGGAAGGCGAGAAACACATTCATCAACCTGAAACCAATCTGGAAATCTTCGTCACTCAGCCAGCATCAACAACAAAATTCGGTCGGATTTTCAATACAAACGTCAAGTCAGTCAGTTCTTCTATACGGATGAGAAACTTGGCGGATGGGTCACAAAAAGTATTTCCAACAGCCTGTTGCAGACCTTTATCAACCAACAACTGTCTTCGCTGGCTCTATACTGAAGATCAGATGGCCGGGCCGGAAAGAATCACCAACAAGGAACTATGGGAACAAACAAAGCAAGAACCAATCGCCCAACAAATATGCAGGAGAAAGTGGAGATGGATTGGACACTCGCTGGCTGGGGAGACTGCTGGGTGACATCGCGCGCCAAGCCCTCGAGTGGGACCCGAAAGGGAAGTGGCGTGTGGGACGTCCAAGGGTGACATGGAGGAGATCGTGTCAAGAGGAGTTGAAACAGCATGGACCAACATGGATGCAGGCGAAAAGCTTGGATAGTTCTAGAATCGACCTCTGCCCCATTTGATGTAGTAAAACAATCCAAAATAACCTTATCTACTTTTCGTATCCACGATCAAATTTCTTTCCTGTTATAAAACTACAATAAGACTCCTGAAAGAATGGAATAAATATATCACTGATCTCAACATAATACATCAATAAAATTTAAGCCAAGGTTGCTGTTCACAACAAAGTTATATAGGAGAATTGACTTCAATATCTGGGTTTTCCATCAATACGAAGACAATATTTCTATATAATAATAATGGTATATTCTCATTTTGTACATGAGAGACGCCAGTTTACAGGCATCATCAATATGATAAATTACATATACGATTAGCAATCATAATTAATAATAATGTTTTAATAAAATACACAGATAAATGCATGGCTTGAGAATACTTAGTTCACGTGAGCATGTACACTGCAAGTATTTCCCAAATCCCGCATTTGGTTTCTGGTGATTGCTGTGAAGCGGTGTTGCACTGCATCTCTAGTATTACTACTTGGACTCCAAATATATTCCTTTACCAGGGAAAGCTTGAGTATAAAATCGACCCCTTCATGATCAGCCAGTATTTTGACAATCGAAACTAGTTCAAGTTTATCTTGACCGCAGTGCGGCCTTCCATTATGATGATGTATACACACATTTTATCATTCCTTTGAATCTGAGAAGCAACTGTCTTTTCATATCAGGTCTCCAAAAAGTTAGTGATCGTAAGCAATACTCCATACTTATCATCGAAAGTGTCCAGAGATTCCTCACGAAACGCATAATAGGGTTCGACCAACAAGTGGAATATGTTGACAGGTGTGTACGTCTGAAATTAGAGCCTCTGTGGTTAAGGAGAGTGAAGTGCAACCTATTTCTACTCTTCAAAGTCATTAGGAAACACTGCTACAGTAACTCATCCATAACTTGGGAAAATATTAAATCATATCAGCTGCGAAACCACGACTACCTTGTCAAGGTGGCTACCCACAGAAAATCCATTAGGGCAAACTTTTTCACCATAAAATATTGCACTCTTTGGAACCAACTACCACCTGAAATAAGATGTTGTGAAAACCCTGATGGGTTCAAACGGAGCCTAGAAAGACACTTTAACATGTCCACCCTAGCTCGTCTAAAAGACCACAACTGTTGGTAGAACGGAAATTGAAGGCCAGTCCAGTCTTCAGTATAGTCACATACGTATATCTCGACTCTAATACTCACGCAGCGAACGTTAACTAATTTACTGATTTCTATTCTCTATAATTTTCACTAAGTTGTGTTGGTGAAAGTAACACTGGAAATAATTGTAATAGCATCCACACCTTTTAACGTTTTACATATGTATATACTAATATAACAATACTTATTAATCATGCATGTTCAACTCTTAAATTAGATGGATATTAAAATACTTAAAATATTTATGCATCAAATGTTCTCTTGCTTTACCACGCTTGTTTCCCTTATAACACTCAATTATTGAACCTAGTGTAATATTTGATATACGAACTATATTATTGATTATACTCTTATCATATATGGTTTGATTTACTCTACGGCTCCCTGTAGACTAACCACCATTCTTCAGTATACACACACTGCAGTATTGTTAAAAAACGCCAAAATTTCGTTGGTTCTGTGTTAATATCTTTTTATAATATGTCTAGACACGTTACTTTGCAATGTCAGATGTTTACTATATATAAGACTGTCATGAAAATTTAGTACACTAAGTCCTGCCAACCGACCTTACCTTCAGTCCATACTACCTAAATTGAACCTTAACTATAGTATTCTGCTAAATCTTGCTCCACTATTCACAACACCTATTCGTTTTACTCTTTAAGGTTTTAACTTCTTATAAAGTAATCTGTTCATCAGGATGCATGCACACATATATAATATGTTCGTAAAGATGTACGTGGAGACCTATTGGAAGCACTCATTAAGAAAGCTAGGGAGATGGAATATGGGGTACGAACATGTCTGGTACCAAGCAATATATTTGCGGTAGCCATAATAATCATAGTCTCAGAGCCTAACATCAAAAAAGGAGGGAGGGTGGCGTTAGCTGATCAGTAGATATGGTGGTGGTCACTAAGGTGAATCGCCCCATTCTGCAGGAACAGCAATATACAAATTAAAGGCTCGAGATATTTCTGATTTTTATGAGGGCTTAGATCTTTATCTTGAAAAAGATAATAGTGAACGCCTTGACAGATAATGCTTCTACCTTTAAATATATACCATTCGCTCAGCCTATTGTTGAGATGCGACCACGTGGGATCTGCACAGATTTATGGGGCATCTTATAAATTAACTTGCAATCCATTGTCAGATCTTTAAATACCACTTCACAATATCTTGTCTCACTTATTTTCTAATAACGTCTTTACTTGATTCTCATTATATTCCATTAAACCTAACATTTTATAGCTCTTTATGAATTTGATTCGACTTATTCTATTCCTATTCTCTGGAGGGTACGGTTGTGCACCAAATAGAAAAAAAGACATGAAATAAAGACAACTGGCTTGAAAATAATTGTATTAAAGCCAAAAGTGAACGCATGATAGTATAAAATATATTGGTTTCATTATACATTGCAAATGAACGTTGTCGGCCTAAGGATTAATTACTTCCCCATTCTGTTTTCTATATAAATGTGTTTATTAATGATATATTTCACTCACTTAATCTATTACACTTTAATGTTTCACCTTAGCACTTTAACTTTTCTAAAACAGCTTCCAATTCCTTGTAAACGTTGTACTTACCTCAATATTGGTTGGTTATCGTATGCCTACAACCACGGGATGAAAACGAAACGAAGTCGATTTTCCCGCGAAACCTGGAGGACAATTGTACAATTCAATAACTATACAGCCTAGTTCAGACAATGTGTATTTATATATATATCAAATATTTAACTGTTGAAACATTATTAACTTGTAGACAATTTAAGATTTGACATTATATCATCCTTGATCGTGCCTGTAAAAATGGCATGCATTTTCATGTAAATTTATGTTTATATGAAAATAAATTATTATTATTATTATTATCATAATTCTCAGGAAGTCCATAATATCAGTGTAACATAACAGTGAATGGAGTATCACCTCTTTAACTGTTCTTCCACCAAATTAGCTTCATGCTGCTAATATTATAACCAATTTATGTGGTGGCTCATAACTGGCAAGCTTGCTGAGCGAATCTCAGGGCAGAGCAACTACTGATTCCCTGAAGTATGCTAAATTTCGTCTGGTTTATGACTTTTAGATAGTATATTTTTGGCCGTCTGTTTGTTGTGATCGTGACAGTAATACTGAGGGGACAGATAATGGATGATATTCTCTGAAGGAGAAACAAAAACACTGAAGAGGAGATTCGGAGCAAATTTCTTCAGAGGTCCATTTGAAACTCACAATGGACTATAATTTGATTGCTGAAGTCTCACTGTATATCGTTAACCACGATGAGTGTTCGGTAAAACTCAGTGGATTTACTTGGCTCCAAGTGATAATTTAGATGACCCAGATAAGAGTTTTGAAAAACCTCTGTTTCTATAAGATGAACCCTCGTCGCCAGACTGCTTATATCGACACTAGAATAGTGAAGTTATAGTAATTACCTCTATAGCTCTTCTTCAAAAACTGCAACATCGCTACACATACGAAGCTTAAGATTCCGAGAAATAGGGCGTCAGAATGAAATAAATGTTTCAAGGGAGATGTCTACGGGTATCCATTGCCGAAACTTCTTTTACGTATTTACTGTCTGCAAGCTAAGGGACAGTAAAAATACCGTCTGCAACTGTCATTGCAACTCAGATAACCATTTCAGGCGGAGTCTAAGAGCGATTATGATAGGAATGCAATATACCCCTAAGAATGACTCTCAAAACTTCTTTCCACCTGCTAACTTATCCCTTGTGTTTACCAGGATCGCAGAAACTATAGGGAAGAGATATTATTGAGATGTCAATTTGTGGGGCTAGGGTTGGTACCTTGAATATCCTGTAACACTCTTTGGCTACTCGCTTGGTACAACAGATTCAGATAACTGGAAAGATGACGATTTCTCACAAAATAATGGTGGTTTTTCAAGATGCTTAGCAATGTTACAAGCGTTTAATTGCAATTCTATGGATGTCGAGGTCAAGTGAGAAATCGGTACGGTTGGTTTATCTACTCTGAATGTAAAATTGCCCCAACTGTTTTCATCAACACGTCTTTCACTATCAGAGTAGGCAGATGTTGAAGATATTGGCCTGCTTAGCTGGTGTTAACTTCCTGCGAACACCTTTGCAAGAATGATGGACAGATTTCTCAAATGCAGTTATACAAATTTGATAAGGGGAATTTCATCTCTCATTTCTCTGCAACATTTATAATCTAATATGGATGAAAACTATCCCTTTCCGTGTTTTATTCTGGCCCTCAAAAGCTTGGAAGAAAGTCTTGATATTATCTGTGCAGTGGAAAAAGTGAACTTCAGTTTACTTGTTTTAATTCCCCAATGAATAGTAGGTGATAACTACTGTTGCGCTTATTGAATAATGGCGGCTGTTCAGGATACTGGGGAGAGTATGGTTTCTTCAACGAAGAAAACGAAGGCTGTTTATTTGAAAGAGTTGGGAGTCATCAATACTCAGGTATGCTTTTTTCGGATTAATGGTTATGTGTAGCTGGAAACTTCCATCCGAAATATTGAGAAGTCACTGGCTGTCATGGAGCAAAAGTTTTCAACTAATAATATCCTTCTTATGAATTCCTGTTAGTCTTATTTCCCGTATATAATTGCATCAAACAAACATCCTGAAATTTTCTGGGTCTTAACTCGACATTAGTAGAAATTCGGGAGGCATGTGCCAGTAATGGACAAATGATATATCAAGCCTATATGGGCTTGAGCGATAATAAAAAATGGGCGCATTTTAATGTGACATAACTTTTCTAGTTTTTGGCATCATCATGCAACTGCTTTCCCATTTCAGCCATAATTTAAGCAATACTTTCATTTTGACCATTGTTTAACCAGGATTCGCCCAATTTCGACCGACTGGGGACGATTTGAAAATACTATAACTCGTGGTTCGTAATTGATATTAAAATTGTAAAATGTTGGACTGCTTACGTGCACAAATTCGGCCATACCATTTGGTTTGTGGAATAATTATTCAAATAAGACGTAAGAAAGCTAATTCTCTCCGTATTTCGAAATAATATTTAGGAAATTCCATCGAAGTTGTGCAAACCAGTGTTATTCGGCATGATAGAATGGTATACGCCACAACTGAGTGCTGAGTATATATATATATTATATATATATATATCAAGTGACATCACTAGACAAGCCCTCGAGTGGAACCCGAAAGGGAGGCGGCGAGTTGGTCGTCCAAGGGTGACTTGGAGGAGGTCATGTGAAGAGGAGATGAAAGCATGTGGGCAGACCTGGAGCAGGGTGAAAAAGTTGTCAGAAAACCGAAGTCAATGGAGGTGCGCAGCTGAAGCCCTATGTTCCTCTAGGAACTAAAGGATACAATAATAATATAATAAATAATAATAATATATGTAATAAAAATATTTATCAGTGCGAATTTTCGGAAGTTATTTTTTGTTTACATGTGCATATATATATGTATATCTTGTATATATATGTATATATATCTTGACCTTTCTATATCTAGACGTTTAGTCCGTGCTAAAATTGAATTTTTCTTACCAAACAATCCATTAAAATCTAAACTGTTTGAAATTCAGTATTTTATGTCATCTTTTTAGTTGTGCTAGAAAATGAACTATTTCCTTAATAAGTATTGTTCACTCACCGAGATGGATAAAGACTTGGAGAAGTTAGAAGCTGATATTTCCAAACTGATCAGGTCTTCTGAGTCAAAAACATTTGATTGAAGTCAAAGGGGTTCTATACAAACTGATGTGGATAATCGCAAATACACTGATTGTAATTTTTTTTAATTGCCTTTTAATTGTTAAGGGGGTTTGGGGTAAAGTGATAAGCAGTAAGCTAGACTAGTTTTCCCGTTATTCTTGTTTCCCCATTACTTGTCTGTCAGACAGAGCATACTACTACTTGATTAAGTCGGTTCAAACCAGTCTTGCCGTGTCATTTCATATATTCAACAGCATATAGCGCATATACTGAAATGGCTTAGAAAGAATGTGATATTTCAGTGAGTACGTTGAGTCAAATAATGCCTTTCTTGAACCTGAGTGTAAATTTCTAATGAAATTAAAATAATAACATTAAAGACACTTTGCAAAGATTGCTTTAGCAGCTCTGTTTTATCCCTTTCTGTTAGCATAAGTTCAAATAGAACGCCTTAATTTGAAATAAATCTCTTGGTATCGTGATTTGGTTATAATTCCACTTGATTGATAAAGTCAAATGGACCTTCGAACAACGAATTATGGTAACCATCGAATGCAGTAATCTTAGGTCTAGAGTAAATTATACAATGTGAGCAAGGTAAATTTGAAGAAGAGCTGTTGAGGTAAGCTGAGCCAACTGTGACGAAGTTAGTGTTGCACGTGAGTTTATCAAAAATTTCTGATATTCAGAAAGTTGTTGTTACTATCAAGATTATATTTTCTATAGTTTGGTTTGTAAGGGTTAGCTATGTTTTTACGAGTTGATCACGGAAGGTCCTGGGTTCGAATCCCAGTGGGTGTGTACTGCTGATGATTCCAAAACTAGGATGAAGCAACGGCTGTCCAGTACTCCCTAGTTTTCAATGGTTCTCTAACTGATATCAATCCGTGATCAACTCGTAAAAATATCAAGATTATAGCTAAATTCTGCTTTAACGTTAGACATGGTATTTTTTGCACTTGTCTATGAAAATCAATAGTCGTACTGGTTTTCAATTTTCCTTTTGCTATCAGTATCATTGACTAGGGTTAAAATATGTATTACACAAGTATTCACTGACTAAAATTGCATTGTAAACCGATCCCCAGTATAATACAAGCGGATTCAGGAAATTTACTTTTACAACTCATAGAGCTCAGTTTCTTGTATGACTAAGGAACTATGTAGAATGACAAAATTATATACTTCTGATTCTGTGCATACTTGTTTAGATAACTAATTGAGAACGTTAATCATCAGCAAACTTAGTGAATTCTGTATAATTCTACATCAGATTATGACAGGACAGTCACGACGAAATGTATTTCTTATCTTAGGCCGCGTAACAGTAGCTGAAATTTCGGTGCGTTTTTCTTCACCTCATTTTTTACTACTTTCCAGTCACTAATAGTGTTCAAGAGATGCAGCATGTGCTCTTTATAATCGGCAGCGTAATATATAACCAAGAAGTATCTGAAATGAAGCAGGAGTGTTTAGCTCGCTGTATCATCAACTTGAGCATGGGGTTTACCAAGTTTTAGGATCAAAAAGCAATCGGTTTTGTAAGAAAAGTCCGTGAATATAAGTAAAACTGGTAGACTGATTGTTTCGTTGATAATTTTCCGATCAAGTCGTTTTAATTTAGGTTTTGTGGTACACTGTTTAATAGCCATATCTAAGTAACAGTCATTCAGTGAGTTCGGTCCTTTCAACAACTTCTTACTGAAGTTGGTGTGTGACAAATACATTCGATTTAAGAGGTGATATTTATTTTCTAAAATTTCGTGAGATTCTTCTAAATGATTTCGGATATCCATCAAAAACTGAATTTTGAACGTGTTCGGTCAGGTGGAAACAACGTTTTTAGTTCATAACTCTTCAGAAATGGTGTACATCTGCAAGCTTGTTTAACAAAGGCCGGGTTCCTAAAAAGCTTAAACGTCACTGCATTCTGTAAAGTAGTATATAAATTACTTTGAGAATGACAGTAGCTGTTAATTGATTTCTATATGACTTATATCAGCTGAATGTATATTCACTGTGTGTGTTTGTGTCGCACTTTTAAGCTACTGCATTTTAGTCCAGTGACTGGAAAGTTCTTTTCAGCTGCAACCATCACACGTTGATGAGAAAAGATACATGCGCTAAACTAATACAGAAGTAAATATCGTTTTGATTTTGAGATGAAAAAAAGCTTCAGAGCTAGGAGATATATTTTATTAGAACAAACGATTTGACAAATGTTTGTTTTACAGAGAAAAGTAACAGACCCCTACTATATATAAAAGAAAATACTTGATGTCATATTGCAGCAATAAGTTCATCAGTTTCATCCGAGTCGATAAAGCTTGTGCTGCTAACTCCACTAACTTCAGTGCGTGGAACCGTTTCCGACACAGAATGTAGAATTTATGGAACCTAACAAAATAATAATTATTATTATATCCTTTAATTCCTAGAGGAACATAGGGCTTCAGCTGCGCGTCTCCACTGCCTTCTGTTTCCTGCCAACTTTTTCACTCCGCTCCAAGTCTGCCCACATGCTTTCATCTCTTCCTCACATGACCTCCTCCAAGTCACCCTTACATTGACGACCAACTCTCCGCTTCCCTTTCGGGTTCCACTCGAGCGATGGCTTGTCACTTGATGGTTTCTTCAGTGTATGGCCAATCCATCTCCATTTATTCCTACTTATTTGTTTCGCAGTCGGTTCCTGATTGGTTCGCTCATTGCCAGAGATCCCTGTTGCTGATCTTTTCTGGCCATCTGATCTTGAGTATTGAGCGAAGACAACTGTTATTGAATGTCTGAAGTTTGTTGGAGATGCTCTTTAGGACGTGCTGGCCAAGTGTCTGATCAGTATAGTAAGTGGCACTGACTTCACATTGGAGTTGAAAATCCGGATGTTATTTTTGATGCTGAGTGATGTTGACCTCCACACAGACTTAAGGGTAATGAAAGCCTGTCTTGCTTTTCCGATTCTGGCTTTGATATCCTCGTCAGTTCCGCCTGTAATTGAAACGATGCTTCCCAGGTAGGTAGTTGAAGGAGATTGTTTCTTTCAGATTCCTCCCATTTATGCTGACTGCCGTCTGTTGTTGTTGGTGGTGGTGTTGGCTTCGAATCTTCATCACCTCTGTTTTATCTATGTTCACCTGAGGTCCCATCTTTGATGCTTCTTCTGCCAGCTTGTTGCTTTTCACTTTCATATCTTCCAGTTTGTGGGAAATCAGACATATGTCATCATCGGCGAAGTCCAGATCCTCCAAGTTATTGTGTGGGTCAATTTTGTGCCTGTTTCCTTATTACCTGTTGTCTGTCGCATTATCCAATCTACTGCAATCAGGAAGATCATTGGCGATAATAGACAGCTTTGCCTCACTCCCGTCCTTACTTCGAAGGCTTCCGTAAGTTTCCCGTCGCGGATTACTTGGCATGCAGAGTTGTCGTATAACTGTTGGATGAGATATATAATTGTCGATGGGACCCTGTAGTAGTGAAGTAATTGCCAAATCACCTCTCGATCGACGCTGTCGAAGGGGTTTTCAAACTCAATAAAGTTGAGTGAGGTAGAGAGATGACTGACATTCCAAGCTTTGTTCAATGATGATCCGTAGTGTGGCGATTTGATCAATACATGACTTGTTTCTCCTGAATTCAGCTTGTCCCGGTCGGATTTTTGCATCCACGGCTTCTTTGATTCTCTCCAGGATGATGCGGCTTAGTATTTTGCTTGGGATGGACAGGAGCATAATTCCGCTTCAGTTTTCGCATTGACTTAAGTCTCCCTTCTTTGGTAGTTTGAATAAGTATCCTTTCTTCCAATCCTCGGGTACTTTGCCCTCTTCCCATACATTCTCTAGTAGTGGTGTCATCATGACCACTGTTGTCTCTGAGTCCATTTTCAATGCTTCTGCTGGGATTCTATCTGGTCCTGCTGCTTTTCCAGCTTTTAGCATCTTGATTGCGTTCAGGACTTCTGATTTCGTCGGGGGGTCGATGTTCACTGGTAGTTCTGCTTCCGTTGTTGGTATTGTTGGGCGCGTTGTAGGTGGCAGTCGATTTAGTAGTCTTTGAAGTGTTCAGCCCAGTGTTTTCTTTGCTCCACCTCTTTGGTGATTGACTCTCCATTGTCATCCTTTACTGGCTTAATCTGTGCCGAACTTTTGGCCGATAGGTTCCTAGTTGTTTGGTAGAGTGTGGCGAGGTCTCGTTTGCCTGCAGTTTGTTCTGCTTCACTTGCCATAACTTCAAAATAATTAGTTAACTTGAATACCAATTGTATGCTAATTTGAAAATTATTAATAAATTAAGACAAAGGTCTGATAATCATAGTATAATATAGTACAAGATCTTGTACTCAGTGGTATTTTGTCCCACACATAGTCTCAAGAGTGTTGAGTGGAATTTATTAACTAAGCATTTCATGTAGTTGGTAAGCTGAGCGGCATTATACATCTGTATACTGTGGTGGTGGTGGTGTTAGGGCCTCTAACACCTAGTTCAAAATTTATTCAATCAACTTAATGATGGGGATGAGCAAAACTACGGTCTAAGTGAATAACTTAAGGTTGTCGACCACAGACGAAAGGTTGTAGTGCACCATTCACAGTACCAAAATAAACATGAGACTGAAATAAGTAGAGGCCTGCGAATTAACCTAGTATTAACAGAATAGGCGTCTGGCACACATGAGGGTGTTTTAAATTTTATTTTTTGTAGGTATTCGACCGATCAGGCTCGGATGTCACCTTACGTTTCTCCTTTGTGCACGCACATCCTCACAGTTTATAGTCCAGCCATATTAGCCATACAAGTCTTAAAATCTTTTCCCCAAGTAACCTTAATGTTTTATTCTATTTAACCACATTGCTTGTGAGAACATGTTTCAAAGAGACTGGATCTTGTAGATTTTCATTTCGTTATCAGCGCTGGCTGGTTAGGTGGTAATGCACGGATTGATTAAGTGAGTACACGGGACGTTGCATCTAGTAAGGGTAGTGTAGTGCAAAATGTCAATAACACAACCAGAACCTTACAGAGCAAGTTTCATAAAGGTAACTAGATAATAAATGACATCGGAATCCTGTACACTATCGTAACAGTTGAATTTACCATAATATGGCGTAAAGGTCGTGTAAAATGTGGAAAAAGCGGTGTAAAGTGGAATAAAATAACTAAGTAATCTCTTCCCGAGCTCTCATAATGGCGGTTAGATATATTACTAATTATTACATCAGAAAGTAAACTGCGTAAACTGTTTCGCATATGCCAGTTTATGCCGTCTCTGGCGTAGACGTGATATCCGGATGGCTATCGACCAAAGGGCGGGTGTACTGCTCATCAGTCCGCTCCGTCCTCCTTTATGGCTGTGAGACCTGCCCATTGAGAGTGGAGGACATTAAAAGATTAGCTGTGTTTGATGATAGGTGCCTGCGCTCTATCTCCCGTATGAAGTGGCATAATAAGGTGAGCAATATTGAAGTTAGGCGTCGAGTGCTAGGTAGTTGGGAGGGGAAATCAATCGACGAGGTTGTGAAATTACATCTACTGAGATAGTCAGGGTATGTATTACGCATGTCTGGTCATCGCCTTCCTCGGCTGGCAATGTTAGCTAACATAGGGTCAAACTGAAAATAGCTAGCGGCGGTCAAACCAAAACATGTCACCAGTCAATGAAATCTACAACAGTCAGTTTAAGCCAACCGGTTACATAGGAGGGTGTAGACTTCCTGGTTGGTAGGTTGTGGTCCTCGGGACAGTAAAAACCAATGGCCGGCGACAATTGGTGATATGGCTGAGAATCGTTGTCAATAGCACAGATGCATTCACTCCCTGTGACTTATTATTTTCAATGAAACTATTTTGTTCTTTTTTATTGCTATTCCTTTGTCTCACACTTCTGTTTACTGTCTCTATTATGCATTTCTACTTTCTTCTCTTGCTTTGTGTGTTACATGGAGTGTGGCGACTTGAACTGCTGCACATATGCGCAAAGTTCTATGTCGAAAACAGACAGACATTAGAAAGTGTGCAACTTAACCTAGTAATCGATAACAAGTACTTCAAAATTGCAGCCAAATCATGAAGTAATTTCGTCCGTAAGGCTTATGTTTCAACAGTAACTAGTCCCTCAACACACGTACAACATACAGTGTAAACAAGCTAACCTATGTAAAATCAACGTCATCACCAAAATGTTCTATTTTGGATAAACTAAGAAATCTCATATCTTCATCTCCATAAAGTATTCTTTTTACATCACTTTCTAATGACCAGTCAGTTAGAATTGTTGTCTGTAAGTCATCTTTGTAATTTAACTGTTTAGATGAAGGAGGAGACTGTGGCTTGTCCTTTGGAGAGGATTTCTGTAAGGCTGTCGCAAAGAGGACGGGGTAAAAACCTCATGAAAAAAATACGATATATTTTCAATCTGTCAACCCAATAATAATAAGATAGTTTCCCTCACAAACCAACAACAGTATGAGAACCACAGAAAACCTGGCCAACAATGCACAGTAGTTTTGTACCACTTTGTGACTTTTCATGCGTGTGCAAGTTGAATCTTGTAAGGCATTCAACTCACACAACTGGTGAGTTATGAGGCGAACACTCTACCACTTGTCCATTTAGTCAGTATTCAGGCACCGATTCGCTCTTGCTTTTGTGAATGTGCTGTCTAGCGCTGTTCGCTTCTCAGTCTACCCAAAAGTTACTGAAATCCCCAATAGGCCTGATATCCAGCTTTGTAATTTACTGATCGGAATCTGTGCTCAAGTTAATAGTTTAGCACAGCTCAATTATAGACAACGCACTGCAAATCATAATTATGCTTAAATGACCTAAAGTAAGTCATCTAAACGTACTGTGATTTTCTGCATGATTTCCTTCAAGGAAAGCGTCATATTTCAATCGGTGGGATCAGTCATTCTAACTTTAGCTAAATTCTTAAGTTGTGACAGTCAATCTCACTACTCGTCATCCTCAGTTTGACCTATGTGGTTGACCCAACTCACAGTAATTGCAAGGTATTTTAAAAATTATGTAATTTTTTTGATTTGGTCCACTAGGTCCTCTAGCCTACAGAGCTTGTCTCTGAGTGAGTTTGTAGGTTAAAATGTTACCATAATTCCTGTTTTATTAAAAATCCTACTAAGGATTTTAGATGCCCCTTTCTTATATGGCAGAACTGTAGACGGTTTATATTCTTTCTTTTTTCATGTTATCATTACTAGTTTCACTAATGTTTTTGGTTCCCTTTTGAGCATTTCTTATCTTCCTATTGAATTTTATAGGATAGTCGGTTATTTAACACCAACGCTTCTTCTTCTTCTACCTATTTCATTTAATTATTTAGGTTTTTCGTTGTACTACTCAGTAGTACTGCTGCTCGGTTTGTTAGGCATGTAACTAAGTCTGCTTTAACAGATAACGGATGAGGTGAAATAAAGTTTAAATATCTGTTAGAATGTGTTAGCGTTTTGTAAACACTAGCGTATAGTTAACCTACTTCTGTTAATTTTATTTTACAATCAAACACAGGTAATTCTCCTTTTTGGTTTTCCGATTCAAATGTGAATTTTATTCCCTCCACTAGTGAGTTTATACGTGTCAAGCAGCTAGAGGTGTGCTCTGTTTTTAACACTGTGAAGGTGTCATCCACATATCTTCACCATATTTTGCCATTATATTATAATTTATTGATAACACTAACATTATTTCCCAATTTCATTTAGCCTCCTCTCTGTTTCACACAAGTCTTATATTGATTTCATTCAAATGTCTAATCAATTTTTACCCTTGTATATAAATGAAGCAAGGAAGTTGTGTGAGTACCTCAATATGTTTATGAGCAGCAATAAACTGTCCTCGAAATGTGGCCATCAAAAATATATTACTGTATAACATCTCTGTATGACTTTATCAAGGTAAACATTATCTATGACGGAGCCATTATCATAAGTCAGTTTAATAATATTACTACTATTATCAATACTGCGTAGTTCTCAATTCTTTATATATACTCGAGTTCTTTCATTCACTGACAACCAGTTGTTTATTCAAGAGACGTGACTGAACCGTAATGCAATTAATCCTCATTTTATGTCGCTGTATGTTGAGTATCCATCCAGTTGAGGAGGAGTTGTTCTACCGAGATTTGATGAATTCACTAGATCCTGCCTCTTCAACTTCTCCGGCTTGTTTTGAATTCGTATCAGGAACTAAATGTTTGCTATTGTAGGTTCTCTTCACATCTTAGTTGCTACGATGTGTTTGTAATTTGTAGGATAGCCTGGATGTCATTTGAGCTAACTTAGAATATCTGGGTCACACGAAATGTATTCATCGTGAATAGGCTAATGCTTATCACTAAGCTTAGGTTGTTTATCGTCCGAAACACTGATCAAAAATGAACTTAATTCATTGTGTGAACAAGTATTTTGAGATGATGTATCCGAGGTGTATTTGTGTGCTTTGAGGGGGGAAAATACATTAGGTAGGTAGGTGGGGGTAGTGTCATGTGACTGTTCGGTTGGAGTGACTTTCAAATGTGAACTATGATGAACGTCAGTTAACTAAGTCAGAGTAATGAAAAATAAGGCGAGTGGTGTTAATCGCCACAGTTACTCACTGACTTCATACTGAATTGTTTCGTAAACCTCTGAGCAACTCCCAGATGAGTGATTTTAATGTTTTGACAGGCAGCTGTGTACGAGCATTCCTTACAAAATCATCGAAATTGAAATATCATACAGAGAGTTATCAATAGAAGGTGATGTCATATATACAATCTTCATGTCCAGCTTTATCTGATGTCGGCATCATACTGAATAACCTTATGAAGTATATTTTATCCATAATGGAATTATACTCTACCACAGTGCTCAAGGTTTATCCCTATGCCAATATTAGGACAATGTTAATAATCAATGATATTTTTAAATGAATCAGAAATATTAGTTATGGGAGACAGAATAAAATATTAATAACAATAACAGCTAATAATTATAACATGTTAGCATGGTAGATAGGGAGTGACGATCATATCCTCTTGTACACGGAGACCTGATATATAAACTCTAATTATCCCACCTCGTTGATACTGAGCATAAGATTGATGTTAATACAGCTTTTAAAATTATTTATCGCATTCCGAATTATCTTAATTTTGCTCTGCGAGTTCGTCTTCTACAGACGGCTGAAGCAATCGGAATTCCCTGAAGAAGCCAAGCCTGTGTGTACAGAAGAAATCTGTACAGCCACTTTCCCAACCGTGGCCATCGTCACAAGAATGCATAAACAGAACTTCGTCGCCCCCCTCCCCCTAAACCTATAAAAATTATATTTGTCTAAATTATTTATTTTATTTCTATTTATTTTGACCACTTCATCTTTAATTTACGTATTATCCTTGTAAAATTAATTTATTCTATCCATTTCTACCTTTTAATTGTGTTATTGATTTTCTTCGTTAATTATTAACCCATTGACATTTTGACACAGTTTAATTATTGTTAACAAACTTATCGCCACTTGATTGACAAACTGTTGTGTATTGTAATAAAAATGCTATGGATATCTATTAGATTAAAGCCAGAGATGAGGATCTAATTGAAAAGTAAATATATTTCTTCGCTCGCTCAATCTTTCTGTTTTCTAAACTCTGATTGCACAAGTTTCGTCAACTGCAATCATATTCTTGTTTATTTGTCTGTTGACAAGATTGAATGACTTAACAGTGTCAATATCATATCCTTATTCCACAAGATGCCTTGTTATTAGACTTTTTGGGCACCTCAACTTCAGCTGTTTTCAACAACTTTGGCAAGTGCTCTATCATGAGAGTAGAAAATTACTTTTCTGTACGTCCTATATATTTGCTTCCACTAACACACTCAATTTGATATGCGCATTCTGAAGTGTGGAGAATTGATGACTGGTGTTTCCGAGACTGCTGAATTCTCCTTTTGGTAGTATTAAGAAACACGAGTTTTGCGGTGGTATTAACCTTCTCTTGATAACTTTGTTGAGTCCTTGTTTGACTACTCCTTGTATATCATCGCCTTTGAACGGCAAATTGATAGGAGCAGATTTCTTTGAAACTACGACAATGCTTTGAAGAGTATGTTCAAGACGTCTCACAGAAACAATGAGATAAGATCAAGTCAAATCTAATTCAATACCTGAATTCGACGAGTGATAGTGACCGTCCACACCCAAACAAACCAGAAAACAACATACCTATGGTAGAGAAGTCGTTCGCTGGTCATTGTAGGCAAGGTGACATCTGATTGTGTGTTGGTCAAAGATGAATCATATTCCATTTCTTATTAAGTGTGTCAGGCTGAGGATAATAATGACATGGGGACTGTGGAATGAAAATGTATGCAGTCTTATTGATATGCTTTCGAAATAGAATAAGATGTACACGTAAATGTGCTCATCGCATACTCCGATCACCAGACGGTATGAGACCATATGAGTAGGTTTCGGCTTTGGAATTCGACTCATTCGAGTTGGCTGAAATAATAACTGGATTATTTTCGCATTAGTGATTTACACTGACAATTTCATGAGTGAGTGTTTCTAGCGAATCCCGGTGTAATGCATGTGATTAGTGTCGGGAGAAAAATTAGTAGAACTGAAACTATGCTCTCGTGTGCATGGATCACCATCTGGATTTGGCTGCCTGTCTTATTATAGATAAAGAATATTGAGACCTACAAATATCTTTCAGTTGTTGTTCGACTGAAAATCTATTAAAAGTTTTATGTGTTGAGATGGAGATCACATTTTTCGTAGGTGTACAGTTACAAATGATGAAATCAATCAATTATTGATCACTTATCTATGGCCTAATCTTCTAAGGTTATGTAGACGATATATTCGCCCTGTATTAAGTATAAGGTAAGGTTGTTGTTGTCTTCGCCGTGGTTAAATCAGTTAATCCTGACTTCTATGTCTACCTCAGTGTGGGGGAATATTTTCGATTGATCACTTCGCTACATTGTCGTGTAGCGGTAAATCATTTCCCAAATTATTCATCACAGCAATCATCACTGAACACTGGATGCTGACCGTCACTACTTAAATCCACTTGTTTAGCTGAAGGCTTCCGATCAAGCATCCAGGTTATTTGGTACTCCATCGTATCACGTTCGTGCACGATCACTAGCCAGCTAAGCATTTATTTAGGTCTACGATTTGTTCCCGAAATATATCTCATAGTTTGGACGATTAAATTTTGTATTTTGCTTTTCCTCTGGTCCACGAGGAGCGAATACTATAGAAGTTGTTGGTATAAGATCTTTTGTTAGTATACTCCGTACAATTCGCGAACGTCAATACCGTCAGCCTCTAAAGTCGTGTTTGGATGTACATTGTTATCAAGTTAGACGACAACCAACAAAATCCCTAACATTTCATTATAACATGTCTCCAGCATAATCACATTTATTCATTTTCTTTCGATCTATGCACAGATGATAGGCTCTGAAATTAATCAGTCAGTTAATGCACTGTCGATTGAAAGTTGTTTCTATCAAAATCAATTCTGTACATTGCTTTTATCGTGCCCAGTTAACCTACCGATTTATTCAACAAACAATAATACATATCCGTATATCATAAAAGTGCAAGCATCTTTCTCATGGAATTACGCGTCTCCATCAGAAGGATGTCTGAATGGCTTCATAAATTTACAGTCAGTTGAGAAAAATTGTCTGGAATGTCACAGTAATCAAATCAGTTTGAAAAGATCAGGTAACGAGATCTGAAATTATTTACTATTATTACACTGAGAATTGTATAAATCTAAGAGTGACTCTAGTGGGATATGCATTCAACGTCCTTCTCCTGAAAATATAATTCCGTATATAAAGTGTTTCAAATACAAAAAGATACACCCTAGCAAGTCCGCAAGCACTTGCAGTCAGTCTTACACTATGTGCCTGTGGGTGCCTGTATAATACTGACACCTATAATGACCTACTAGTCAGCCAATCTGCCTGCCCATCCGTCATTTTGTCGGCCAGATTTTCGAGACCATGATAAGTTTGAAAATACAAATGGAAGTGAACAGAAATATGAGTTTCATGCGCTTTCTGTGTGTAATTGTGGAGGGAAAATTTGAACATTTCACCCAGAGAAATATCTGTATTATACGTCCACTCAGTGTGATTATTCCTTGTTGTATATTTTCAAGTGATATATGAACCGACTACAAATGTGTTTGCAACTGGTACTATGGAATTTTTTCAGTGCAGTGATTAGTCGTAGAATAACATTTTGAATGGTCACCCTCACACTGCCATTGATCGGATTCTGTGTATTAGAATTGAGACGACTGTAGAGTGCGGCTGGTGGCACAGTGGTTAAGACTCTTGCCAACCATACGCATGGTTTGGGGTTCGAACCCCTGTCGACGCACACCTGATATCAATGATCAGCCTGCAAAATTTGGGCTACCGATATCCACGCTGAAAATTCCATACTTGTACCGAAAATACGGTGTGGAATCAAGCCGTAATCAAGATAAAAAATTAAAATTATGTTAAGAAAAGTGTGTGGTAAAATCCTCAGGCGTGGCCACAATCCGCCTTACGATAACTCATGCAATGATCCAACACAAAAGGAATTTTGACAAGGTTGTTATATTTTGTCTCATGCTAGTCGTATCAAACGACCCTATCGATGGATAGTGTTCAAATGCTTGACATTCATTGGTTGAAATGTACAACTCAATGTCAATTGCAAAAATCAGCGAAAATATGAAATAGTATCAACTATTATTAATTACGATAGATTTAGTTAAATATGTCGAGATGTGATAGACGAATAAACTCACCATTATCAAATGGAGAGTAATAAATACTACAGCGAAAAATAGATATCATTCAGCTGGTTTTGAATTTCAACAAACCAATACATTACGAGTATAAGTATAATGCTTGTTAATTTATTACTGCCCAGAAGCCTTATAAAGACATTATCTCAGACCATCACTAGGTTTACAAAACAAATCCCTCTGGTTCATTTTGTTGTCTTCAACCCAAGATATATGAAATCACGTGAATTCAGTTGAGAAGTTGAGTGGTCTGAATATTTCTCACCAATTCTTAATTATTTATCTAATTTCAATCTATCCGGTCATAATTCAGCAATGTGACTTTGAAGGACAACTATCCATTCCTCGGCTTTCATCAATCCTGCATTTCATCTGACATGCTTTTACATTTAAAGTACCTTAGATGTAATGCAGCTGTTGTAATTAGAAGGTGAGTAGCATGATTCTCAACTCTGTAGACATGCATCTAATTTCAGTTGACCTGACCATTGATCAATTCGTGATCTGTGAATTATCCCGATCAGTATAATCTCATCTTACTATGCACAGCCACGTACACAAATTTAGCGTATAGAGGAATTATTCAGCTATTATTATAACTACCTCTTCTTATACATCCGTGACGCGATAAATTAGTTATTTAAATGAAATCGTTGAAATAAATACTGTTTGCTATGAAGTCATCGGTTTTGTCCCCACAAAGATTATCAGTCTGATAAAATGAACAACTATCGATTGAAATTTGAATTCTGATAACGAAAGAAATACCAAATTTACATTTATGATGGCTCAATTTCATAACAGTTTCTCTGCTACCACTCAAAAACTGAAGGATGTGTAGCGGTAGGTAATTCCTTGGAAGTATTAGCCACATTTGGTACGCCATCGTGCTACATTCGTTCGTTTGTGCACTATCCTTAGCGAGTTAAGCAATTATCTCGTACTCCGATTTGGTCCCGAAATATAATTCATAATTTGGTCGATCTTTTCTGGTGTTTCGCTTAGCCTTTTGTCTGCGCGAATCGAATACCATAGAAGTTTTGTGTATTACACCTGAGTTGGCATAATTCGCACCATCCATGAACATCAACACCCTTAGCTTCTAAAGATGTTATCGTCAGTTTTCTAACCATTGTAATTTCAAGTAGTTCGGAACTGTTGAAGTCCGGTGATGGAATGGAATAATATCATTTCATTCATATGAACTGGGATCAAGATTTGACCGGATTTGGCAAATATAATTTTATAAATATCATTTCATATTGTAATTTTGAACTTATTTCATCTTCAGATTGGTTGAATTCCATCTTTCTCGTCATGTGAACACCACTCGTGTGACATAATTTGATATTAATTTAAGTATTGCCGAGTTATCTTTGAAATAGTCCAATTTCAAAGTCATTTTTTTAGTAAATTAAATATCTGGCTAACAGTTGAAATTTCACGGTTTCGTTTTGCGATTGCACATCAGCCACACAAAGCGTAAACCTAATTGAATATCAGAAATATCGATCACACCACATATGTAATACATACCAATCACTCCTTCGCTTCACTTCAATTCCCTCAATAAATTTAAATTATACGTAACTCAGGGAAGTCATGCATGACGATTGAAATTGTTTCTCGATGATATACGCGCACCTACGGAACACATCATCTTCATCCCAGACAATGTGGCCACTTACATAGAGCTGATCGACAATTATCTCGTGATCAAATATCCATCTGTTGATCTGCACAATTCATTGCTACATCCTTTGTTCGCGAAAAATACCCATTAAGACATTGAAATAAGAACAAATTGGTTCAGCGAAGAGTCTCTTTTCGGCGAATTCATTCTCTTAGCTGTACAGTCACAAATATATACAATTAATTTTGTGTGTGTGTGACATAAGGTTTGTCAAAATCAAAATAACAGTTAGTGTGGGTTGTTGATTACATCATCAAAATAATAAAGAAATTAAATTGTGTGAATAGTAATGAAAGTTGTAACTAAGTGGGGTGGGGATTGGTAAGATGTGAGTAGGGTTACGTCATCAAAATAATATAGAAATTAAAATGTGTGATTAATAATCAAAGTTGTAACTAAGTGGGGTGAAAATTGGTAAGATGTGAGTAGGGTTACGTAATATAGACATGTTTAGAAAGATTAGATGTTCGTGAAGGAGTATGGAGACAATTATGAAAATAAACTAGATAATAGGTGAAAAGATTGAATGGGTTAGTTACTAAAAATTATTATACGAATATTGCAAAAAAAACTTGATAACAAAATGTTGATGACAGATGAACTTGAAATTAAACCCACGGTAGTAGGAGGGGGTGGAGAAGTTTCTTCTGTGTGCATAATTCAGGCTTTTCTATCCAAATCGCTAAGGCTTCGGCAATACAAAGTATACGGAAGCTTGTCGATTTTGGAAGGCTTCTTTTGACTTTATAGATGACTTTGAATGACTTCTCCTTGCAAATCGAATGACCAGTGTTAAGTGTATGCTCAATAATGGCGCTCCTTATTGCTCCATTGTTACCTTTCCGTAGCCAGGCGGGATAGTGTTCTTGAACTCTTTTAGATAAAACTCGCATCGAACGACCTATATACCTCGCTCCGCAAGAGCAGGTGAATTGGTAGATACACATGGAAGTGGTCAAATGCGATAGTTTATCTTTAGAGTAGTTGAAGAACAATGGCCGGGAGGAAAATGTCAGTCGTAGTGTGGCAGCGAAGAATGTCCTTCTTAGAGCAGTAGATATCCTCTTCTTCAAGGTGTCAGCCAGAAGGTCACCTTTGAAGGGTACATTCATGTAGACCATCTTCTTCTGCACTGTAGTGGGTTGTTCTTTGTAAGTCTTAGGCTTAATATGCTTGTTTATAAAACGGGGTGGGTAGCCATTCTCGAGCAGTGTCTTCCTTAAGAGGGCGATGCCTTCCTCTATTGATTCAGGACTGCAGATTTTTCGGATTCTAGTCGCCAGAGATAATATCAAGTTTCGCTTGCGACTAATTGGTACCCAACTGTAGAAGTTTGTCAACTGGCCGTTCCATGTAGGCTTTCTGTGTAATTTGATTATTAATCACACATTTTAATTTCTATATTATTTTGATGATGTAAT
Organism: Trichobilharzia regenti; assembly: GCA_944472135.2. Taxonomy (NCBI): domain Eukaryota; kingdom Metazoa; phylum Platyhelminthes; class Trematoda; order Strigeidida; family Schistosomatidae; genus Trichobilharzia; species Trichobilharzia regenti. The sequence goes on along the minus strand of CALYDD020000167.1, from coordinate 71,225 downwards.
CAACAACCCACACTAACTGTTATTTTGATTTTGACAAACCTTATGTAACACACACAAAATTAATTGTATATATTTGTGACTGTACAGCTAAGAGAATGAATTCGCCGAAAAGAGACTCTTCGCTGAACTAATTTGTTCTTATTTCAACATCCTTTTGTCTCTTTAATCTCCTGCACTCTTTCTCCATTATTTTACCGATGGAACTACCCCTAAGCTGAATTATGTGAACATCCAGTTGCATTACTTTGCATCAATATCTTGGTGTATTTCTATTTACCACATACCACATTATTAAAACGGAAGCATTGAAAAATGTAGGAGATTCGTATCTAGATACGGGCCTTCCTATTCATTGAAAAATGCGAAAGTACCTTTTTTTCTATAGTTCGGTTTGTAAGGGTTAGATATGTTTTTACGAGTTGATCACGGATTGATATCAGTTAGAGAACCATTGAAAACCAGGGAGTACTGGACAGCTTGTTTCATCCTAGTTAAAGAATCATCGGTAGTACTCACCCACCTGGATTCAAACCCGGGACCCTCCGGTTACATGCCAAGCCGTTGGGACCCGATTCAATAGCTCATGAATTCTAACTTTTACCAATCTGTCCCATTGGCTGAATGGTATACAAGCTTGCCTTGTAACCGGAAGGTCCTGGGTTCGAATCCCAGTGGGTGTGTACTGCCGATGATTCCCAAACTAGGATGAAACAGTAGCTGCACAGTACTCTTAGCTGGTTTTCAATGGTTCTCTAACTGATATCAATCCGTGATCAACTCGTAAAAGAAAGTACCTTTACTGTTTATTTTTCAATCGTGAATATTTGCGTATGAACTGAGGAGTCAGCTGTAGTTGTGTGAAAGCAGTTGTAATATGACTCTCGATAATAGCATGAATGTAATCATTTAACAATTACTATATTTTACAAATTTGTGTGTGTTTGTATGCATGTTTGTCATGATATTCGCAGTTTGATTTGTCGAGGATTGACGATTGATCTTTTGGAAATAGTCGAAGCACAAACAAGGTGATTTTAAAGAACACGAGTTTTGCGGCATAATATCTGTAAATTATAATTATTCGTCAGTTTTCTAACCATTGTAATTTCAAGTAGTTCGGAACTGTTGAAGTCCGGTGATGGAATGGAATAATATCATTTCATTCATATGAACTGGGATCAAGATTTGACCGGATTTGGCAAATATAATTTTATAAATATCATTTCATATTGTAATTTTGAACTTATTTCATCTTCAGATTGGTTGAATTCCATCTTTCTCGTCATGTGAACACCACTCGTGTGACATAATTTGATATTAATTTAAGTATTGCCGAGTTATCTTTGAAATAGTCCAATTTCAAAGTCATTTTTTTAGTAAATTAAATATCTGGCTAACAGTTGAAATTTCACGGTTTCGTTTTGCGATTGCACATCAGCCACACAAAGCGTAAACCTAATTGAATATCAGAAATATCGATCACACCACATATGTAATACATACCAATCACTCCTTCGCTTCACTTCAATTCCCTCAATAAATTTAATTATACGTAACTCAGGGAAGTCATGCATGACGATTGAAATTGTTTCTCGATGATATACGCGCACCTACGGAACACATCATCTTCATCCCAGACAATGTGGCCACTTACATAGAGCTGATCGACAATTATCTCGTGATCAAATATCCATCTGTTGATCTGCACAATTCATTGCTACATCCTTTTGTTCGCGAAAAATACCCATTAAGACATTGAAATAAGAACAAATTGGTTCAGCGAAGAGTCTCTTTTCGGCGAATTCATTCTCTTAGCTGTACAGTCACAAATATATACAATTAATTTTGTGTGTGTGTGACATAAGGTTTGTCAAAATCAAAATAACAGTTAGTGTGGGTTGTTGATTACATCATCAAAATAATAAAGAAATTAAATTGTGTGAATAGTAATGAAAGTTGTAACTAAGTGGGGTGGGGATTGGTAAGATGTGAGTAGGGTTACGTCATCAAAATAATATAGAAATTAAAATGTGTGATTAATAATCAAAGTTGTAACTAAGTGGGGTGAAAATTGGTAAGATGTGAGTAGGGTTACGTAATATAGACATGTTTAGAAAGATTAGATGTTCGTGAAGGAGTATGGAGTTTTTTTTACAAATAAACTAGATAATAGGTGAAAAGATTGAATGGGTTAGTTACTAAAAATTATTATACGAATATTGCAAAAAAAACTTGATAACAAAATGTTGATGACAGATGAACTTGAAATTAAACCCACGGTAGTAGGAGGGGGTGGAGAAGTTTCTTCTGTGTGCATAATTCAGGCTTTTCTATCCAAATCGCTAAGGCTTCGGCAATACAAAGTATACGGAAGCTTGTCGATTTTGGAAGGCTTCTTTTGACTTTATAGATGACTTTGAATGACTTCTCCTTGCAAATCGAATGACCAGTGTTAAGTGTATGCTCAATAATGGCGCTCCTTATTGCTCCATTGTTACCTTTCCGTAGCCAGGCGGGATAGTGTTCTTGAACTCTTTTAGATAAAACTCGCATCGAACGACCTATATACCTCGCTCCGCAAGAGCAGGTGAATTGGTAGATACACATGGAAGTGGTCAAATGCGATAGTTTATCTTTAGAGTAGTTGAAGAACAATGGCCGGGAGGAAAATGTCAGTCGTAGTGTGGCAGCGAAGAATGTCCTTCTTAGAGCAGTAGATATCCTCTTCTTCAAGGTGTCAGCCAGAAGGTCACCTTTGAAGGGTACATTCATGTAGACCATCTTCTTCTGCACTGTAGTGGGTTGTTCTTTGTAAGTCTTAGGCTTAATATGCTTGTTTATAAAACGGGGTGGGTAGCCATTCTCGAGCAGTGTCTTCCTTAAGAGGGCGATGCCTTCCTCTATTGATTCAGGACTGCAGATTTTTCGGATTCTAGTCGCCAGAGATAATATCAAGTTTCGCTTGCGACTAATTGGTACCCAACTGTAGAAGTTTGTCAACTGGCCGTTCCATGTAGGCTTTCTGTGTAATTTGATTATTAATCACACATTTTAATTTCTATATTATTTTGATGATGTAATCAACAACCCACACTAACTGTTATTTTGATTTTGACAAACCTTATGTACACACACACAAAATTAATTGTATATATTTGTGACTGTACAGCTAAGAGAATGAATTCGCCGAAAAGAGACTCTTCGCTGAACTAATTTGTTCTTATTTCAACATCCTTTTGTCTCTTTAATCTCCTGCACTCTTTCTCCATTATTTTACCGATGGAACTACCCCTAAGCTGAATTATGTGAACATCCAGTTGCATTACTTTGCATCAATATCTTGGTGTATTTCTATTTACCACATACCACATTATTAAAACGGAAGCATTGAAAAATGTAGGAGATTCGTATCTAGATACGGGCCTTCCTATTCATTGAAAAATGCGAAAGTACCTTTTTTTCTATAGTTCGGTTTGTAAGGGTTAGATATGTTTTTACGAGTTGATCACGGATTGATATCAGTTAGAGAACCATTGAAAACCAGGGAGTACTGGACAGCTTGTTTCATCCTAGTTAAAGAATCATCGGTAGTACTCACCCACCTGGATTCAAACCCGGGACCCTCCGGTTACATGCCAAGCCGTTGGGACCCGATTCAATAGCTCATGAATTCTAACTTTTACCAATCTGTCCCATTGGCTGAATGGTATACAAGCTTGCCTTGTAACCGGAAGGTCCTGGGTTCGAATCCCAGTGGGTGTGTACTGCCGATGATTCCCAAACTAGGATGAAACAGTAGCTGCACAGTACTCTTAGCTGGTTTTCAATGGTTCTCTAACTGATATCAATCCGTGATCAACTCGTAAAAAGAAAGTACCTTTACTGTTTATTTTTCAATCGTGAATATTTGCGTATGAACTGAGGAGTCAGCTGTAGTTGTGTGAAAGCAGTTGTAATATGACTCTCGATAATAGCATGAATGTAATCATTTAACAATTACTATATTTTACAAATTTGTGTGTGTTTGTATGCATGTTTGTCATGATATTCGCAGTTTGATTTGTCGAGGATTGACGATTGATCTTTTGGAAATAGTCGAAGCACAAACAAGGTGATTTTAAAGAACACGAGTTTTGCGGCATAATATCTGTAAATTATAATTATTCGTTTTTTGTTCTACCCCTCATGATTACTATTTCTGATTCATTCACACCTATCTTTCATCATTCGCATTATCTCAACTACTTTCAAAATTATTAGTGTTATTGTAGGCAATATTATTTAGTTTACAATTCTTGATATATCCGTGTTCTTTCACTCACTGACAACTAATTGTTTATTCAAGAGATGTTACTGAACCATAATACATTTTTTCTTAATTTTATATCCCTGTATCTGGAGTATCCAGATGAGGAGGAGTTGTTCTACCGAGATTTGATGAATTCACTAAATCCTGCTTCATCAACTTCACTCACTTGTTTTAATTTGTTGATATTGTTTCTCAACTGGTAAATCCGTTTTGCACAGTGAGAAGATGCTGTCGATGGAAAGCTGCAAACGCAAATATCTTGAACTATATTTGAAGAGCAAAACTGGATTCCAACTTAAATCATCGACTTCGAATAGGCTTTCACCAGACAGTGTTGACCGAGAAGTAATTTGGAAACTACTTCAACACTACGGCGTCCCTCAAGTCTTTGTCGATATGTACTCAAATGAGGTGTGTTTTGTTTTTGATAGTCTGTTTTATTTTGGTATGTATATATGGATCGATATTCCATTACAACTGACAACATGCTTTTGTCTGTCCACTAACTAAATTGACATGTATCACCTTGTTGTCACATGACATTACAACCAATCATGTGCGTCGGTGGCACAGTGGTTAGGACTCTCGCCAACCATGTACATGGTCCGGGGTTCGAGCCCTCGCCGACGCACACCTGATATCTATGGTCGGCCTGCGAATTTCAGGCTACCGATACCCACGCTGAAAATTCCATACTTGCACCAAAAATACAGTGTGGAATCAAGCTGTAATCAAAAATAAAAATAAATAAATAAGACTGGCTATTTATTGGTTCATGTGTATTAGCCATTCTCATATATACTTTTGTACTGAATTCGTGTTCACACACATTTTCGTACACTCGTACCATTTCACTCACACTCTTATGTGACATTTATTTTCCTTGTCTGGAAAATACATGTATCATCGTAAACCTGGTGGTCTTCTGATTTCCCTCTTTCCGCGCCAGGACTATTAACTACTCGACCAGGATATAAAATTTGTCAACCTCATTCAGCAGCTGTATGGCAGTGCCACGTATCAGTTAGAACTCTCGCCGACCATGCACATGGTCCGGGGTTCGAGCCCTCGCCGACGCACACCTGATATCTATGGTTGGCCTGCAAAATCTGGGCTACCGATATCCATGCTGAAAATTCCATACATGTACCAAAAATACAGTGTGGAATCAAGCTGTAAATCAAAAAAAAAATCAAAAAACTCAGCGAGGCGTTTGAAGTGCATCCAGGAGCAAAACAAGGCTGCGTATTATCACCGATGATAATCCTAATGAAGGTAGACTGGATTAGGCGTCGGACTGTGTGCTGGGAGTGAGAAGATAGGAATACCCTGTACTACCGACAAGAAGACTCTAGGAGATCTGGATTTCGCGCGTGGATGACCTATCTTTAGTGTCTCACAAACTCGAAGACTTGAAGGCGAAAACCAATAAACTGGCTGAAGAAGCAGCGAAAGCAGTAATCCAAGTGAACACAAAGAAGACGGAGGTGATGAAGATAACTAATCAACAGCAATAACAACCACTACCAATCAACACCAACGTAAGAGATTTAACAGAGGTCCCCTTCTTCACTTATCTGGGAAGAATCATTTCAACTACAGGCGGAGCGGACGAAGATGTCAAAGCCAGCAAGAGTTGGAAAGACGAGATACAACTTCATCAATCTGAAACCAGTTTGTAAATCTTTTGCATTCGGCGGCACAAAGAACAAGATCCACATTTTCAACACAAATGTCAAGTCGGTCCTTCTATACGGGTCAGAAACTTGTACTGTGTGTCGCGAAAAGGGTTTCCAACAGCCTATTGCAGACCTTCATCAAAAGCTGCCTTCGCTGACTTCATACTGAAGATCAAATGGCCAGAAAGAATAAGCAACAAGAAACTATGGAAAAAAACCAACCAAAAGTCGATCGATCGACAAATATGTAGGAAAAATGGGAGGTGCATCTGGCACACATTGAGGAGACCGTCAAATGACATCCTTCGCCAGTCCTTCTGGAATAATCCAAATGAGAAGCGACTAGCGGGTGGTCGGTGTCAGGGTGACATGGAGAAGATCGTGTGAAGAAGATATAAGAGAGTTTGGCCAATCGTGGACCCAGATGAAGGGGATGGCAGAAAAAAGAACAAGGTGGAGATGTGTTGTTGAAGCCCAATATTCTACTTGGAACGCAATGTAATAATAATAATGACATTCACGCTTGCCACTCATCCTGCGTTCCAGAAATCTATCTACGTTTGCAATGCCACTATCACACTAACTGGCTTTGGAGGTGATACAACAATCCACTTTCATACTGGAAATGCAATGATCACTTCACGTTTATATGTAGTAGAAAAGATGTAGAAATGATATATACAATTTAACCTATCGAACTTCACGAGAATGCATTAGGAAATCTGCATCCGAACGATATTAACATATAAAGGACTGTACTGTTTAAGTGTCTATTGGGAAATTGCACAAGACAGCAGTCTCTGTGATATTCAACCTAATAAATCGTTGGGATTCTTTAGTCTGTCAAAGTATTTTGACGCTTCCCAACTTTGCACTTACACTCAACGAGGATTCTTTTAATCCAGCCTTACTGTGCAGGTGGAACTGTAGGGGACTAATATTAGAGTTCACTAACATTCCAAGTATAAAAGTAATAATCCAAGTCAGTGGAGTGTTAAATCACAATATATTACCAAAAATACAGTGACGAGTTATAGCAACAAAAAGGATTACTTGGTTATAAAGTGTAAGTCCTCGGCTACAAATTAATTATATAATCCACAGGCACGTTAACTGTTTGGACTGCGTCTGCTGTAGCTGCTGTGTTCCGGTTGTAGAAATGTCTTCGGTTGAAAGTAGTAGGCTCCTACAATAAATCCGAAGTATACAACACGGTGTGAGTGGAGCAAGTAAGTAGAAGTGACCAGGGAGAAGACGAAGTCTCCAACAGCAGAGTGTATTTTTCAATTGTACACGGAAATTATGTATATTTCAACAAGAAGCGATTTAAACAAAAATTATGTACAATATCTCGAATTTATACAAGTACCTAAAAAGTGTACAATCACATTGTTACGTACTCAACACGGCTCCCCCCTAGAGGTCCGGAGAGACAACCGGAAAATGATACGTAAAACTATGAAGTAAATAATAATAGTAATAGCAACTTTTGGATAAAAATAGGGATATATTACAACATGCATAAACGCGAGAAGGTATGTGAATCATGTAAAGTCTGAAAGCATATACAATAAGTTCAGCAATAAAAATTGAAATAGAAAGTCATGTCACTTAAATTTGCACTAACCATGAACATAGATTTTTAATGTATAAAGAAAAATATGTAAATACACAGTAATTAAGGAGGGGAAAGAAACATTAAAAAAAATATGGATTAAAGATCAATAGTTTTTGGAAAGGACACTACCTGTTTTTTCGGTGAGGTACATATAAATAAATAATAGTGATAGTAACATCAAAGTTTACGACGAAATACTAACGGTCATGATGATAATGTCTAAACGAAAAAGATAATAATAATTTTTAATTATTTTTCTTTTGTTAGTCCTCAAAATGAACGTAGCGAGCCGGTTTACTGATTTGCCGACCACTACGTGTTTGATATGGAGGGAGGATAAGACTTGGTGCCGGTGGAGGGGATTCGGATGTTTGATTATTTGATTGCGCAGTTGCCGATGTAGATTCGAAGTCGTTGTCGGTGTATGCGGGTTTGATTCGATCAATGGAAATAGTCTCTCGTTTTCCATTCTTGTTCACTGTAAAGTGTTTGTCTGAACGTTTAATAACTTGAAAGGGTCCTTCGTATGGAGGTTGCAATCCTTTTCTGATGGCGTCGACTCGAATGAAGACGAATTTGCAAGTTTGTAGATGTTTGTTGATCTGATCTCGTCGGGGAGATTGTCGAGGTGCTGTTGGTTGAAGTTGAAGCATTTGTCTAGTTAATCGGTTAGTGAAGTCGGCAATGTTCACGTCTGTGGAATCGGCTGAGGGGACTAGCTGTCCAGGCAAGGTTAGGTTGGTGCCATAGACAAGTTGAGCCGGTGTACATCCTAAATCTTCTTTGATAGTAGATCGGATACCAAGTAAAATCAAAGGTAAGTATTCACTCCACTTAGATGTATCATTCTGCGCCATCAGGGAGCTTTTCAGTTGTCTGTGGAATCTTTCCACTAGACCATTCGCTGCCGGATGATAGGCTGTTGTGGAGATATGTTTCACTCCCAGAAGTCTCGTCAGTTCGCGAAAGAGTGTCGATTGGAATTGAGGACCGCGGTCGGATGTAATAGTAGTTGGTACACCGTAGTTTGACACCCAACGGTCGAGAAAAACTAAAGCAACGTTTTCAGCAGATATGTCGTTTAAGGGGCATGCAATAGCCCAACGAGTAAATCTATCAATCGCTGTCAGGATATGTGTATATCCCCTTGATGTTGGCAATGGTCCCACGATATCTATATGGATATGCTGAAATCTCCTTTCGGGTAATTTAAACGTCTTCGGGGTTGTAATAGTGTGGCGGTGTACTTTGGAGCATTGGCATTGGATACATTCTCGTGCCCATCTCCGAATGTCAGAGTTCATTTTAGGCCACACGAAGCGTTCGCTGATCAGTCTGACCGTGGCGCGTACTCCAGGGTGGGAAAGCGAATGTAAATGTTCGAACAATGCTTTTCGGCAACTGAGAGGGACAAATGGACGATTAGTGCCGGTAGATACATCGCAGACTATGGTTGCATCTGATAAGGGGATAGGCACATCTTTGAGTTGTAAGGAAGAGTTTCTGCGGCAGGTTTGGAGTTCAACGTCATCTCTTTGTAATTGAGCCATACGATCAAGACTGATGTCTACCGACGTTTGGAGCTGGTTAATGTCACTTCTTGAAAGAGAATCGGCTACCACGTTCGCATCCCCTTTGATGTACTGAATGTCGGTTGAAAATTGGGAGATATAATCCAACTGTCTGGCTTCTCTAGGGGAGTGTTTATCAAGTGAAGTAGTGAAAGCATGACACAGGGGCTTGTGGTCAGTAAAAATAGTGAAATGCCGGCCCTGTAGTAAGTAACTGAAATGCTTCACTGCAAGATATATGGCCAGCAATTCTCTCCCAAAAGTGCTGTATCGTGTCTGAGCCGGTTCCAACTTCTTAGAAAAGAATGCGAGTGGGGTGACTTCGCCCTTCATCTTTTGTTGTAATACTGCCCCTACAGCTACTTGGGAGGCATCTGTGCACAAAATAAGCGACGCTTCGGGGTTGATATGGGATAGCATAGTGACTCTGGATAAGGCATCTTTTGCGTTGCAAAATGATTCGCGTGCTTCAGCTGACCACTGAAACTTTTTAGGATCATTTTTAAGGAGGTCGGTTAACGGCTGGACGATGGAGGCACACGAAGGAATGAAACGCCGATAGAAATTAAACATCCCCAAAAAACGTCTGACCTTCTTGAGTGAATCTGGTTCGGGGAAGTTTTTGATGGACTCTATCTTTTCCTCCGTAGGCGTAATACCATTCGTGGTTATGTGGTGTCCCAGAAACTGTATAGAGGAGACACCGAATATGCACTTTTTGGGGTTAATGACGACTCCATATTGCTCAAATCGTTGAAATAAGATGGTGAGGTGATCAGTATGTTCTTCGGGCGACGAGCTAGCAATTAAAACGTCATCGATATATACAAATACAAAGTCCAAACCTTGTGTGACCTGATCCATGAAACGTTGGAAGGATTGTGCTGCGTTCTTTAGGCCAAATGGCATGCGGAGAAATTCAAACAAACCGAAAGGTGTGATGATGGCCGTTTTTTCGATATCCTCTTGGGCAACTGGTATTTGGTGATAGGCCCTGACCAAGTCTACTTTAGAAAAAATGGTTTTTCCGTGTAATGTCAGGGAGAAATCATGAAGATGAGGAATAGGATAACGGTCGGGAACTGTGGCATTGTTTAAATGTCGGTAATCCCCACATGGCCTCCAATCATGATCAGCTTTAGGCACCATGTGTAAGGGCGAAGACCAAGGACTATTGGAGGGTCTGATGATGCCGAGCTGCATCATGTGTTCAAATTCTGCCTTGGCTGCTGCCAATTTGTCCGGGGGTAATCTACGGGACGAGCACGAACTGGTTGACCCGTAGTAACTATCTTGTGAGTAACTGTGTGAGGGACGTCCTCGATGTTGTACGACGGCTTAAGAATTTTAGGGAAACGGTGAAGTAGGGAGGAAAAAGGGCAATCTGCTGGTCTTTCAATACTGATATTATAGACAGAATAGCTGGAGATAATTCCATGGATCTTTAGATGGGTGTTGTTATCAATCAGTTTTTTATTGTTGACGTCAACTAACAGGTTGAAATTACTCAAGAAATCTGCTCCGAGGATGGCGTGACTGACGTCGGCTACTATGAAAATCCATGTGAAACGCCGACGTAAACCTAGATCCAGTATGAGCGATTGCTCTCCATACGTCTGTATGCTTGTGTGGTTAGCTGCCCGGAGAGACAGTTTTCCGGGTGTCCGTGTAGATCGCCTGGATAGTGAAGGAGGGATTACGCTAACTTCTGCTCCCGTGTCTACCAGGAATAAAGTGTCTGAAGTTTTATCCTTCACATAGAAGAGGCGACTTGTTTGCTTGCCAGTAACAGCTGTCGCCATCACTGTCTGGCTGAGGCGTTTCCCTGAGCCTGGTTGGCTTCGCTAAAGCTGCACGGTTTTACACATTTCAGGGCATGACGTCCAAACTTCCAGTGATACCAGCATATATTGCTATCCCGAGAAGACGTGTAAGAACGCTGTCGTGAGAAGGATCGTCGTCGTGATGGTGACCTTCTTTGTGAACTCCGTCTCCGGACTTGTCGATCAGACTTATTAGTTTCCAAATTGTCAATCCTTGCCGCTAAGTCTGCAATGGCGGCGAGTATCGGTGTGTCTGCCGTGGGTGTGGAATGACACGGTGTGGCACTATCAGATGCTACGTGACTTATGGTGTTATCGGATAAAACATCCAAAATACTATCTGCCATGTCACTTAGTTGGTCTAAGTCATACGACTTTCCTGAGATGATTAAAATTTGCTGGACATTTCTAGGTAAACGTTGCAACCACATCTGTTTCAGCACTACCTCGTCTACTTTATGATGTCCGATTAACTGGCGCATGTGCCTGAGCAGCTGGGATGGTTTACGTGGGCCTAGTTCACAGCCTGTGAGCAATTGTTGGATTCTTTTCTCATCCGACAAACTGGTACGTTGTATGAGGAGGGCTTTAAGTTTATCAAATTGATGTTCCGTCGGAGGATCTTCGATGAAATCGCTGATTTCTGTCAATACTGACGGAGGGAGTTCTGCCAGCACCATACCATATTTGGCTATTTGGGACTTAATGCCCCGTGCTTCTAGCAACGGTTCAATTACCGCAAACCAAATCCTTGGTTCTGCGAAACCGTATTGGGGTAAACGAAAATCAGTGATGGCATTTATTGTGGCATTTGTCTCGCTATTAGTTGTCTGCTCGTTTGATGTACCGGACTGAGGTGATGACATTATTAATATGAGGTTATTGGTGCAAATTAGGATACAAATATAAACCACACACAAAATCACAATGAATATAAAAATAGCAAAAATAAGAATATAAATATGCCAAAATAATCCGTGTTCTTATCGGGCTCACCAATTAATTTGTAGGGGACTAATATTAGAGTTCACTAACATTCCAAGTATAAAAGTAATAATCCAAGTCAGTGGAGTGTTAAATCACATTGTTACGTACTCAACAGAACCATTATTTTCCTGTTAACCTACTAATACAGAGAGATCGTGTGTTCTGATATTATTTAATGTTGTAAAACTCAAACCATTGTTTACATATCCCATCTATTTTTGAGGGACTATTTTCCAGAGTGAATATTTCCACCTAAGCAACATTGTGTTTTTCTCCATCAGCATCCTACTGATCATTTCCTCCTCTCATCGCTTGTTCATACAAATACATGTATCGCTCATATTGATGAACATATGAGTTTACTTAAGCTACTTCATGGTTATGTCAGTCGACCTTTGCAAAATCAGTGCATGCAGTAGTGCGCAGTGTTTCTTGGTTGTGGTTTCTCCAAGTAAATGTGTCACTTACAGCCACTGTAGTCAATGAATCCTGCTGATTTGAAACCTCTTTCTGTCATGAGGAAGCATCGTAATTACACTCTTTAATTTTACTTCTTCTACCTACTCTTCCATCTTTCTACTATTTCACTATAGAATCCTGAAAATGTATACCACCTTTGATATGCATCATTCATCGTCAAATCTCTATGAATTCTCGTTCATTCCTGAGGAGATTTATTACACAGAACAAACCAAGCACAGTGGCAAAGGTGTGGACTCCACTTGTTTCCTAAGACCTAGATGCGTGCGAATTTGTATAACATTTGGGTGTGTTGGACGATGAAAAGGCCAACATATTTTTGATGATAATAATAATATTCATATGTTTAGTATTATTGTTATATATATATTCTAGGTTCCATTTAGTGAAGTGTTTGCAGGTAAAAACAACTGAACTAAGACTACACTCCAAATAGAAAACTACCTAAATACAGGTATAATAATTTTAATTCGAGGAAATCTACTAATATCCTGAGCATCGATCTTGGTAACTCATGATCCATGTTACAGTAAGTTCCAGATATAATGAGTCGAGAATCGAAAGTTGCTTTAACCTCTGTCATCCTCACAAATTAGTGTTTGTGTTGAAATATGATTCCCTCATTAGTTAGTGGAGGCTTCCAAATCGCATGTTGTGTTGTGTAGACAAATCTGGGGAAGGAGAGCTTGCATAATGGACTTCCAGTGTAGCTTCTGGCTTCCAAGTACATCCCCATAATGTCTCGTTCAGGTGAATACAAGTTTTGAGAAGATTTCGTTTCTTCCAGATTTAAAAGTTCTCTCACTTTACACGCTATATCCTGTTCATTAGCAGACTGTGAAAGTAGGTCGTTTTACCTTAACGTCTTCGAATTTTCTCACACCAAGATTTGGAAGTGTTGTGCTGTTCACTTTTATCAAGTTACATCCGTCAATTCGATTTTCAATGAAACACTTCTGTTTCAGAATGTGAATTGGTAAGTTTCACTTAACTTTGTATTGAGGATAGCCTATATCTTCTATCCAAGATGCAACTTGATGAATATCCCATAAGGAGGCTGGTGGAATTAAAGGCATTCTTACATATTTCAGTTATACTCATCGTAATTTATCCTGAATAATATCTTCAGCGAATACCGAGGATGCAATCGAAATTTCGCCTTTGGTATCTATAGGTACGGCTGCCACTTTACAGCTTATTTTTCAGTATCCAATATCGTTTCTACAGGCTAGTTTGAATAAATATGATTTTGTGATTAGGGATAGATTTCGAGTTGGTGTCTTTTTTTAATTTGTTTTCTTATCCACATTTCCCTGGTAAGTAGTCATCGATCTTCTTACTGAAAACCATAGTAATTCAGCCAACAGGTTTGGGGAGGACTGCTCAAAAAATAAGAGGGATAAACAATTCACAAAAGCAGCTCATCTTCAGTCACCTCGGTAAATACATGTGCAGAAACTAGTCGGACTTGGTAACTGATACTCCTAATTGTAAGTAGGACCTATTTTTAAGTCATGTCAGAGAACTATAACCTGCCTTGTAAATATACGTAAATTTTCGGGTAAAAATTCCTCATTTTGTGATTGGTCGGCTAAAGGGCACTCGCTCGTTTGCATCCCCTTGGAAGCTACTGTTGAAAGTTACCATGATTTTTTCGTCTTCGCTTCTTGATTTTGAAGTGAAAGCTCCTGGTCTTCGATAAAATTCTGTGTAGTTCGTCCCGCTACTCACCTGTCGTAGCTTGGGTTGTATGCTAAATAACAGATGTTATTAGTGTAGGTTATTCAGACCAAAAGACAAAAATATATAAAGAAAACGTAAAAACAGACTGCTAGTTAAATCTCAGGTTGGTACATATACATTCATAAACATATATATAATATCAATAAAAATAAGTGTAAGTGTAGAAGGTGGAGCAGTCAGGATAGTAAGACAGAGGAGAATGCAAAGAAGTAAAACGATGAGTTTAGATGTATACCCATGAATGGTGTATGAGATTTTAGAGGGATAAGCCATTTGGGCGCACTCCTTGTGTCGCTGTATGAGCTGTCCACGGACAATGCCACAGCTACATCTGCCAATAGAGTTCCAGGGGTGGCAGACCAGCAGTAAAAAGAAGTGGGAACGCACTCGAGTTCTTGCCCTCTAGTGAGCTATCCGTACTTGATTTCCACGAAGAAGCCTATAGCTACTCAGTGGGATAACACCATTTCGGGATGATCCTAGTCATTTGTTATTTTTTAGGCAGTAATCAGGTCTATCCTAAGCCAACTGTAGCCAATCGTGAATGGGCCTGACTTCTTTAGCCTTTCATCATACGGTTTGTTTCGGAGACTCTTCACTCCATTTGTAGCCCTTCGTTGGACTCTTTCTAATAGGTTGGCATCTCTTCTAAGCATTGGGGGTACAATAATACTATGCACCTTAAGGTGTGGCCTGACGTATGTATTGTACAACCTTAGAGAGAGCTCAGGAGTGAGTACACCTAACTGTTTATGTGTGAATTGTATGACCGCACGTGCCTTCGCTACCTCCCCACGTAATTCACGCTTGTGTCCAATTTCGCTGTCGGAACTATACCTAAGTCGCGCTCCGACATTGTGTAGGACAAGCTTTCATTGCACAGGGTGTAACTTGCATTCCGCAGTCTACAGGTCCACAGCTTCACTACTTTGCACTTTTCAGGTTGAAAGTCATGCCACTGACCACCGCACAGCCTTCCAGAGGGTTTAGATCTTCCTGCAGCCTATCTGAGTCCTCCGGACACATTATCGCCCTCCATATCTTTACGTTGTCAGTGTAAAGAAGAATCAAGCGGCTTAGA
>CALYDD020000167.1:35936-55434 GCA_944472135.2 Trichobilharzia regenti | reverse complement strand
AGGAGCGTCAATCCCTCTCACTAAACAATCTTAAATGTGCAAGGGCGCCAACTCAGACCCATTTCATCTTAATAATCAAATTCCGCTGCAGAAAAAGCTTCATAATAATAATAATAATAATCACTTTATTCCACAACAATAACAATTTACAGCATGGAATTTTCAGCGTTTCTTTTACATACTGCAATGGTTTAGCTCTGTTTATAATTATATAAATGTATAAAATGTTAAAATATTGATAGTTAATAGGAAAAAATAATAAAAGAATAAAAATAAAAAAAATAAAAATAAAAAAACCCAACAAATGCATACCATTTCTAGGTCATAGTGAATAATAAATAAATAATATAACAAATAACACATGCATTAATATGCATCATTTCATTTTATAGTTTAGTTATTGATTCAAAATTTGTAAAAGTTCTTTTCTGATATTTGTCTCTTCACACAATACTCGTGCCAAATATGGAACGGTCGAATTTTTATATTTTGTAGTACGAGCATAAATGTTTATAAAATTTCTTCTGGTCTTACCCGAAGAGATACAAGGGAACAATTGTGAATAAAGAGGATGTTCACTATCAGATAAGATAACTTTAGCTAAGTGTTTACAAGAATTCATATGCCTATTGACAACAGTTCAGTCAAAGGGATAGCACTGACCCTACTTACAGCCCTCAATGTTCTTCGTAGTATTATATGATCTTTCTTGAGTAGCCCAGGGAAGAATAATGGAGAACAATAAAGAATGATGGGCAAAACACATGAATTAATAAATTGTATGATAAGAGATTGAGTTATACCTGAGTGTCTCAACTTCTTTATGTAATAAGTCAGACGGAAAACTTTCTTAGAAACTATAAGAATATGAGACGACCAGCAAAGATTTGACGAGAAACTAATGCCAAGATAAGAAACACTTGACTTACTCTCAATCATGGTACCATCAATATTACAACAATCATGAGATTGAATCAATCCATGCATGTCTTTTTCACTTCTCAAGCTGAAATCAACAGTGTTACATTTAGTTGGATTTAGTTTAAGACCATTTGAGCGAGACCAATCCTTAACTTCAGCTAGGAAGCCATTCATATAGGAACAATCCGATGTGGAAACTACAGGGACAGAAACGGTCAGGTCATCAGCATACTTAATGAAGTTAACTTTGGGTGAGTTCGGAAGGTCATGCAGAAAGAAAGAGAAAAGAAATGGAGAAAGTACTGCACCTTGAGGCACACCACTTTCAGTTAGCTGGGAAGTGGAGCGCTTTCCAGCCAAAACAGTATGCTGTTTCCTATCCTTAAAATAAGAAGACAGCCATCTAGTTGCCCAGGACTCTGTTTGAGCTGAAATCATCTTTCCTAATAAAAGTGTCCTAGGAACAGAGTCGAAAGCTGCAGTATAGTCTAAAAAAGCTGTTCGAACGAACTTAGCACCCTTATCAAGGCAGGAAACAATATTGTGGTGTAGTACAATGGCTGCATCTAATGTACTTCTTCCACACTTATAAGCAAACTGCTTAGGGTCACTAAAAGCTTTTAAAGAAGGTTTAAGAATATACAAAAGAAGTTTCTCCATAGTTTTCAAAAAAGGAGATGTTATAGCGACTGGTCTAAACTTTATACCTGCTCCAGAAGATGATTTCTGTACAGGTACAACCTTGATTTCTTTCCAGTCAGCAGGTACCGTTTCCCTCTTAAATGATGCGTTAAAGATTTGAGTAAGAGGATGACACAAGATGTCTGCACACTTTTGGAGAAGAATGCTTGGTACACCATCTGGACCAAGGCTGTGTGTTGGATTTAATGACTTCAAACATAATAGTACATCCTTTTCTTCAAAACCCTGAAAATGACCATTTTCTTGACTAGGTACATCAGGTACAACCATATTAATTTGTTTCTTGATAAATGATTTGTTTAAAGCATTTACATCAGAATAAGCATCAACGGACATTTGTTTTTTACTTGTTAGTTTATTGAAAAGTTTCCAAATGTTTGAAGGATTTTTACATGATAAAAATTTTTCATTATATAGTCTGTTCAACCTTTCTATTTCAATTTTTATAAGGGTGTTTATTTTACGGACACCAGTATTATCACAATTCTTATACAACTTCTCTTTTTGTCTTCTAAGTTTTTTCAGTTGCAAAGAAGAGATTCTGTCAAATCTCGAAAACAGTGTTTCATAAGGACAGCAAATATCCAAACAAAACTTCAGATAATCGGTTATATTAGAGACAGTAGCATCCAACTTATCGTCAGTAAACAGTTCCCAGTTGGTATCATGCAACATGCTTCTTAATGCTAGAATGTTGTCATGGGAATATGAACGTTCATGTATCTTCTTTGTTAAATGACTAAACAATTTTCGTTGTAACTTGCCGTACACTTTCGGTAAAATACGAATAATGCAGTGGTCAGAATTTAGCAAAGGAGCTCTCCTTCGGGTTTCATATACATCACGGTCATTTATGAAAACCAGGTCTAGTGATTTGTCCAGACGTGTATTAAACTTGACTAGATTCTCATGACCAAGCGAAGTAAGAAAGCTGTGATCACATGAATTAAAATCACCACAGACTATAGACAACGAGTTTCCGAATGCAGGAGCAGCGAATTCAGTAAACTCATCTGCAAACATAACTATATTAGAAAGGCTACAATTGGGTGTTATGTAAATATTTGTTATGTATATATAAGAATATTTACTTAAGTGTTTTGGGCGACACCTGACGGTTATGCAATCTATACTGTCATTAGAATAATTGAAGCAAACGTGATTTGATGTAGACCAATTTGTGTTTATATATGTGGCTACCCCTCCTCCATATTTTTTCTTGGAACTATTTCTATCTTGGCGAAAAACTTTATATCCATTTATTGAAATTAGATTATCATCATAATGCTGGTGCAGCCAAGTCTCTTGTATTGCTAAAACGCCAGCATTTCGATAAACATTGGAATACATTAGGGATTGAAGGTAATCCATTTTGTTGGACAGGGATCTACAATTAGTGCTAACGAGTTCAGGAACAGTCATTTGATTAATTTGTGTACGTTTCAGTGCACGCTGCCAGCCACAGTGATGCTTTTTTCTCAATTTTTGTGGATGACACAACGCGGTAGGTTGTAATGATTTTAAAAATGCGCGATTATATATAATACGATTAGGACACATTATTGATAAATTAAAACAAAATTAAAAGAGCAAACCAAAGCAATTTTGCAAAATGTTGTAAGGTGGAATTTTTGGTAGCCCTATGTTCAAGCAGGCCGCCATGGCGAACAAATGAGGCTAAAATGACAGCAGTGAATATGAGGTAGACAAAATCAATTCCATCGAATTTAGGGTGAGTTTTGTCGGTGTTTTATAGTGACTCAGCAAATGTTTAGCTTGTTGTTTTATGTACACTTGCATTTCACTGTCCTCGATGTATTGGTTGACTTTTGTAGAATGCTCAGATGTAAGTCCTTAAGCAGTCCAAGAGTATGATGTGGCTTGAAATGGCAAATACTAATCTTAGTCACTCACACAAAAATAATACTTAAATGATTGAAGCATTCGCTAGTATAAAGTGTTAGACCACAGTAATGGACGAGTCAACTACGTACACCCATAAACCTACGTTGGTCAAACTATGAGATGTCCTAATCTCACGTTTGCTTCTGTTTGCATACGATTGTCGGTTGGATAAGATAACTGAAGAGATTAAGTCTTTTCACATATAGCTACAATCAGCTTATGGATAACTTAAAAATTGCCTATACAGTAACAAATGACCAGAATCATCCAATCAAATGTATTCTGCCATGTAATGCCTTCCTCGCACCAATCCATGAAGAAAATCGCTTCAGAGAGCAAAGAATCGAGTGAGAATTTCGTTTAAGTCGGTTAGTAAGAACGACAACTTTAAGTACACTTATTATTATTATCATCATTATTACGGATATATATATATATATAATTCATACCATTCTTCAAACTTAATCAGCTGACTATTGTTACTTTTTCTTTATTTCTCTTTCTGTCTGTTAGACTAATTATATCTATCATTACTATCTGTTTTCATTTTACGACGATACCGGAGGAATAACTGGTGAAAGGATCAACTCCATTCACAGCAGTAACAGTCCTAACACACCTCATACTACAAACCACATATAATTAATCCGAGCACTACTCCTTTTGGAGTAAACCAAAGTTACGACAGTCGAGTGGCGGGACGATCTACGCAGAAGCCTACCGAAAATCGGGAACCTATAGCTCACAATCAAGAGGCGAGCACAAAGAAATCAAATTGACTTTTACTAGCTCGTAAAAATGATATTGGATATTGGACACTACATATCGCGGTGCTTTCAAATGTGGTTATACTTTCGTACGTGTTTTCGCTGACACAAATTATTTGAGTTCTGATGCGTGATCGTTAACACCTTTGAATCAGTCAACCAGGCATCGGTTTGAAAATTAGCCAGTAAGTAAGCCATAACAGAATGAACTCGGTTAGTAACGCAATAACAACTTGCAAAACAGCTGTTATTACAGGCACTCCTATGATTCACGTGAAATATGTTACGTGGTGGAGCATTCGGCCTTCCTTTGTAATTTACATCATACCTCGTCGGAGAATGTTTCGTGAGTATTGGTAAAGTGGGTGTTTTGCCAACTCCTCAAACGATAAAATCTTCCGCTTGCCATACGTTTGTGGAGTACGTACTCCACAATTTTTTCTCACTTTAAACATGTGCATACTCTGACTAGGCAAACAATATCTAGTCTGGAGTAAATGAACTCAGCATAAAGTTGGATCTCCTTGATTGCATAACTGAAGCATTCTGTAATGTCAGGAAAGACATAAGCGATCTTACTCCCAAGCTAGTTTACAACAATTCCTAACTAATTCTTACCTATGCATCAATCATGAGTTTTTATGGCAAATGAATATTTCACCTACCTGAAACGAACCCAGTATGTATTGAAATGACGCTGATCGTTGTTCTAAAGTGCTATGGACGCCTAATTAATGCGACAAATAGGATTTGCAGCTGAAACAATGCATTAGTGCTGAATAAATGCACTACATGCCTAAATATTGCAGTGAGTACTAGAAAATCGAACTCTACATAAGATAACTGCAAAACATGAAGAAAATAAAGTCCATAGGTGCACATCCGAAACGCAGGTACTTCGTCTTCAAAACGCAGTAAAGCCTTGGCAGTAAGCCTCTCGGAAGATCAAAATATAATTGACGATGATCCCCGAATGACCAGTGAACTCCTAGGCGAATGCTTTTCTAAATCTCGCTATAATGTGGAAAAACAACTCCAAGTGCGAAGATATCGGACAGAATATTTATTACTGTATTATACTGTGAGGATTTATCAAAATTAATTTTACCCACAATCGAACTGATCCGTTATTCATTATTCTAATTAATTCTTTACATGAAGATGAATGTCTCCTTTGCTCGTACTGTAGATCGCTTGGTTGTGTACAGTCTATTGGCTTTGCATCTGCTTGGATTCAACAAATTTGTTAGATATTGGATTAAAATCAATGTGAGATAATGTACGTTCAGAAATAATAGTACGAGTGTTGTTGATCAATTGCAGTTAGATGGGAAAAAAGACGAGTGTGTTATTGTCATTTTAATCATTCAATTATGTATACAAGTCGCATTACTTACTCTCGCGATTATTTAAAATGTCTTCAACCCGTTGATTTACGAGTATATAATAACGTTAAGAAAAAGCATCATGGAGGTTGGCAGAGATCATTAAAGTGTACTCCAATGCATCAGATGACTGTTCCTGTGATTATGAGCACAAATTGCAGGTCATTATCGAACAAGATTAACTACTTGCATTCTCTATTATACTCAAATGTATATTGTAATACTGGTGTAATCACTCTTCAAGAGACTTGGCTCCATGATTCATATGACGACAATTTAGTCTCCTTAAGTGGGTTCACAATCTACAGACAAGACCGATGCAGCTCGAAGAAGAAGAGAGGTGGTGGTGTTGCCACTTTTATTAATTCTCAGTGGTCTACTGCCAACAACGTCTGCTTCAAATTCTCAAATGACAATATTGACTGTATAACTGTAAAATGTCGACCTAAACACTTACCCAAATACAACTCCACTTTTGTCACAAATATCTATATCACACCTTGTTGCAGTCCCTCAGAACTATCTATCTTCACTGATGAATTCACTATTTTTGCTGCTGCTTCGTTTGGTAACTCCTTATCCATAGTGACCGGCGACTTCAACTCCAGCGACTGCAGTTTTATTACATTGCTGGGCCATGCAAATGTTGTTAATTTCCCAACTCGACAAAATACTTCACTTGATTTAGTATTTGTAAATGATTCTGGAATATACGAAGCTCGTAAAAGAGCCCCGCTCTTCAATTCTGATCATTGAATTGTACGAGTCTTACCCAAAATTTACGGAAAGTTACACAGTAAAGCCCTCTCAAACTTGTCTAAGAAAGTTGTTCACAGATGCTACTCAAATGAGAACGTACATCATCTTAGAAACATGCTCAGTGACACAAGATGGGTGTAGTAATTTATTGTACTTGAAGTATTAGTATTTCGATCTGACGGAATTATAAGAATCTAAACAAAACCCAGAGAGGGCAGCAATCAGGAATTTGTATTTAGCGGAATTAGAATGCAATTCATATATGAAACCTATCAACAGTCAACAGTAAGTATTTTAAACAATACAGAGATAGAAATTGTCAATCACCACATCCGCCACACCTCGAATATCTCCTTGCGTATTTATAACGATGTCTCGGTTTGCTTGCAAGTCGCTTCGAGCTAACTGATTCTGTGATATTATTTCCATCAGTATTATCTGGACTTATTTCTGAATTATCTACAAAATCAGGATTATTAGCGGAATCAATAATATTATAATTGGAACGACCTACTTCATTTATTGTCACTTTGTCCAGGTGTCCGTTATGAACTGAGTGATCTTTGATGTCTAATATCTTCACCACTCGATTTCCCATTTTTTGTAGTATAATTCCAACAGAAGGTCTGTAGTTATTATCTTTGTAATAATGTACATCAGAAGTAGTGGACATCAGATGCTTTTTGAGAATTCGAGATTTGAAAAGTTTTGCAGGACTTTCACGGGTACTTGTATGCTTTGCATTCACCAGACGTAGTATATGCATATGCAGTAATTCCTCAATTTTAATCAGTTGCTCTCTCATCTCATTCATGTCTTTTCGTGTTTTCGACAGTTCGGATTGTAACTCGGCTACCTCATTTTTGAAAACAGTTGACACTTGAGTTGCCGAACTTGCAGTGGAGGTTTTCATTAGATTAGCTTGGGTATTTTAAAAGGTTGAAAGACACATAGACTCCATTTTACTAGACAGCTTGGGAGAATTATAAGAATGTTGAGCAACATAAGTACTCGAACTCCTGCAAACCGTCTTGATGTGTCCAACTTTACCACATTTATAGCACTTAGCACTCCGAAAACGGCAAGTGCTTCGTAGATGTAACTTTCCACAGGATAAACACGGTTTAATGTTTTTGATCTCTGGCTGCATTCTATTACCTGTGGACGGCAGTTTGGATTTCTTTCCATGAACACTCGTATTTTCGACTTTAGAAAGCATAACATCAGACACTGACGTAGTGGGAGCAGAGTATTCATTATTGACATCTTCATATGTAATGCATACATCTTTAGCAGTTTGAAACGTACAAGAAGGAATCTGAATTAACTCTTCTCTAATTTAGGAATGTTGATTCCAGCAATTAGACGATCACGTAGTTGTGTATGCAGCTGATCTCCAAAATTACACTTTGAGGCTTGAATTTGGAGTTGTAGTATAAAGTCTCTTATCTTCTGATTGGGAGAACGTACCAGTTTGTTGAACTGAGCCCTCTCTCTGGTCTCAAAAGTAGTTACATGGAAGTGATCTATAAGAAGATCACGAAGCTTAGCATATGGCATAGAAATGGGTTTATCTGGAAACGCCAGATTCTTCACTAGGCTATATGCATCAAGCCCAATAGTAGTGATGAAATGAGCAGGTATTTTATCATCCCGAACATTCTTGGAAATGCACCACGCATCAAAGCATTCCAAATAATCAGCAATCTCCCGCGGAGAACCATTAAGAGGAAATATTCCCAGGTTACTTAGCTCCATCGCGACGCCAATTTGTAGTAATTTATTGTACTTGAAGTATTAGTATTTCGATCTGACGGAATTATAAGAATCTAAACAAAACCCAGAGAGGGCAGCAATCCGGAATTTGTATTTAGCGGAATTAGAATGCAATTCATATATGAAACCTGTCAACAGTCAACAGTAAGTATTTTAAACAATACAGAGATAGAAATTGTCAATCACCACAATGGGATTTGTTTAATGTGGATTCACTTAATGACAATATCTCTAATATTACATCCTATCTGAAATTCTGTTTTGAAATCTGTTGTCCAAAAGAAACACTATTCGTCAAATTTGACCGTTTCTCCTCGCCTCAACTTAAAAAGCTTCGTAGAGAGAAGGAAAAACTATATAAAATCAAAGATAAAATTGGTGTAAAAAGAACTAACTTCTTAATTAAGTCTGAAATGCAGAGGTTGAATGTAATATATAACCAGAAATTCATGTCCTGCAAAAATCCTTCTAATATGTGGAAACTATTTAAGGAAATCACTGGTGGTAAGCAGATAAACAATATTCCATATTCTTTTGATGTATGCACTCTTAACAAATCTTTTATTTACTCTCCCTCAAATGCCATGCTTCCCAGCATCACTTGTGTTAATAATAGCCCCTTTCCAGGTTTTAACACAAATGATGTTCAAAAGTGCCTCAAGTCTCTAAACCCTTCCCAGAGCTTAGGTCCCGATTATGTACCTAGTATTATCTTTAAAAAATGTTCTGATATTCTGTGTCACCCTCTTACTGATCTATTTAACAAATCTTTTTCCGATAATATTGTGCCTGCCGTTTGGAAGGACATTAAAGTTGTACCCATACCTAAATCTTCTACTGGAGCATGTGTCAAATTTAGACCCATTGCTATTACGTCTCCTTTTTTGAAAACTATGGAGAAATTACTTTTACTTAGTCTTGAACCTTCGCTTAAATCCTTTAATGACCCTAAACAATTTGCCTATAAGCACAGTAGAAGCACTTTAGATGCAGCTGCCGTCTTATATCATAACATTGCTTCCAGTCTAGACAAGGGGGCTAAATTTGTTCGTTGCGCCTTCCTAGACTATACATCTGCTTTCGACTCGGTCCCTAGGGACATCTTATTAAATAAACTTGCTGCTAGTCAAACAGAATGTTGGGCTGTTAACTGGTTGCATTCCTATTTCTCAGATAGAAAGCAGTACACCGTATATAAAGGGAAGTCCTCCACTTCATTGCCTACTGAAGCTGGTGTCCCTCAAGGTGCTGTTCTTTCTCCTTTTCTTTTTTCTTTCTTCTTGCACGACTTGCCTCACTCTGATGAAATAAACTTTGTGAAGTATGCTGATGATTTAACGGTTTCAATGGCTGTTAACTCCCAGCTAGATTGTACTAAAATAAATAGCTTTCTATCGGAAGTCAGCAAATGGTCTGAGTCTAACGGTCTTAAACTGAATCCTTCTAAGTGTCAAACTGTTGATTTCAGCTTAAGATGTAAACGACAGTTAAAAGAAGTCATCGATTCTCATGACACTTGTAAAATTGACGACAATGATATAGGAATCAAATCAGAAATTAAGTATCTTGGACTCATTCTCTCTTCTGATCTCTCCTGGTCTTCCCATGTCTTAGCAATCTCCAGTAAAATATTCCGCCTGACATTTTACATTAAGAAGTTAAGACACTCGGGTATAACTCAACCCCTCCTCTTACAGTTCGTAAACTCTTGCATCCTACCTATTCTTCTTTATTGCTCACCCTTATTCTTTCCTGGTTTGCTTAAAAAGGACTATGTCACAATTCGTAGAATACTGAAGACTGTCAGTAGGGTGAGTGGTGTCCCAGTGGACCACATAGTTAACGTCGTTGTCGATAGGCACTTGACTTCGTGCAATAAATTTGCTAAAGGGATTTTGTCTGACTTGGAGCATCCGCTTTACCCTCAGCTTTCACCTTGCATCTCCTCAGGTAGAACAAGGAGTAACTTCAGAAAACTGTATGCTCGCACGTCTAAGTATAAGAATTCTATGATACCATACTTGGCACGTATTTTATGTGATGAAAATAGTGTCAGGCAAGAATTAACTAACCTTCTTTCATCTAGTAAATAAACAATTTCCTCCATCCATCCTTACATACCTTCAAGTTTTACTTTTATTACTTCTATTATATTTATGGTCCTGTTACTTCTTTGTTTTACTCTCATAATTGCAAACACCAACTTATCTCCATGACGGCTGTAATCTTTGTTTTTCCCCTCACCATATCATGTAAAGGGAACATTATATTCAATATTTTTAAACATGTTAGGATTTCTATACCACATTGACAATACTGTGTGGCACAAGCCAACGGCAATTCTCACTTGTATTCTTATTATTATTACCCTAGCTGTTATCATTATTATTGCTATTTCCATTTTATTTGCTGCATGTTTTTGACACTACCTCTATTGTAAATGTGAAAAAGTTTCTGTGTGATTAATTTTATTTATAATTTGAGGAAATTAGATGCAATATTGTGAATAATGCTGAAAATTCCAATCTGTATCACAAGTACTGTTTTTGGAATAAAGCAAATCATTATTATTATTATTATTATTATGACTGTAAAACACATTCGTCCTTTTTCCGCATCTAACTGCAATTGATCAACAACACTCGTACTATTATTTCTGAATGTGCATTATCTCACATTGATTTTAATCCAATATCTAATTGATTATACGCATGTATATAAATCAAAGAACAAAGTTGTGTTAGTAACTTGATATGATTATGAGCAATAGTTTGTGCTCGAAACATCATCAGTTAATATAACTGTACAACACTGTGTGTGATTCATCAAAATAAAATCTTATCCATAATGGAGTTATACTCTACCACAGTGCCCAAGTTTTATACTTATATCACCAAATCTGATAATACAAGTAATCCTAACCCGGAAAGCCGTTCCACCTCCAGAGGTTTGAGCAACCAGGTGGGATCACCAGACTTCAGTGTGGTTCATTGGCAACTGCATGGAGATGGAATTGTTGTGTTGCACTTATGAATTCCAGTAATCTAAATGTACCTGGATCCTTCGGCCCAAAAACGCAGAACTACACCGTATCGAACAACTATGACTGAATAACAGTTTATAAAACGAGGTTCTGAAAATTCTCGTTTACTACTGATTTGACAAATTCACTGGCAACAATGAACAGCGAAATCTAAATGCTTTCAGAAGGACTGCCACACATAGATCTAAAGCACTTGTTGTAGAAACCCGATTCCTAGCGACGCTGAATAACACAACCGAGTGCAGACATTTTGTCTTTTCTTCCATAGCAGTAACACTGGAGTGCCCATAGTCAATAGTTGTAAATGAATGAATGAAGCCACATCACACTTTTAGACTGCTTAAGGACTCATATCCTAGTCTTCTACAAAAGCAGACCAGTAAATCCATCGTAAGGTGATAAATATTCCTTAAGGGAACATTGTTGTCTAAATGATGAGGTTTTGACCTACGAATACTAACACTATCCGTGACATTATCCCAGCCAGTGATGATGGACACTAAGTGTGTGTTCAATGAACTTGCTTGTTTGAACCAGTCCGCTCTTCGTTGGAGGCGACAATCCCGATCGTGAGGTAGATGTTTCTTGACACTAGACTGGATCAATACAGTCAAAAGTAATAATGTATATTACACAGACTGTTTCGTGTAGTGGTTCCACCTTTGGACCACTTTTAAGTTGAGCTTTATATGCTGCTTCGCAGTTTGTGCCAATTAGACCGTTTACGCTTCATGGGACTTTTGTACATTTCCTGTTTGAATTGACATTTTGTTAACCACAAACTAATTTTGAGTTCAACTATTGTACTGTTTATGTTTGGACGCTAGATAACCTCATACATTTCTATGTTTGCATCGTGTTTATCTGATACATTTTGATTAATAGAACCTTTTCAACATTCTGTTACCAATATGGTTCTATTTGGAGCCATCTGGTTTTATTTGAATTGGAACCGTTCTGTTTACCTTAGGTATAGTTGAGTTTATTTGGAACGCTTAGGTTTTACCTAGGTTTGGCCATAGACTGCAGGTCTGCATTTTGAAGGGTTATATACACGGCGCTGTAACACTGAGATTATTAGTAGACACTTTTAGCATATTGATTGTAACCAACTTTGAATCATGTGGTCAAGCTGCTGTGTAACTGACTTGATATTTTGGTTTTGGCAGATCAATGAGTGTCCGACTCACCGTCCGTCTTTTAATACCACCTACACTGAAATGTAGTTAGTTATTGTGTAAGTAAAATTGTAGCCTGAGTACAGGATAGTTCTCGTCTGATACTCTTATAGGCAACATGTATAGCTGAAATTCTGTTGCCTATGAGAAATGCTTTCTGTGAGCTCTGAGTTAACACTAGTGTTAAGAAATGCCATCGTATTCTTATAGCTCAGTGCTTAATAGGACTACATCTCTTTCAGATTAGTGAACGCGTCTAGCGTCCTCGATTCTGACTGTAGTTTCCTCACCGATGATGTATTTGTTTGGCTCGATACTGTCAAGTAAAGTGAAAGAAAACACCAGTTTTACATCACTCTGGTTGCCAGTGATTTATTTTTGTTGCTGTTTATGAATTAGATATCCTCATCACCCTTCACTTTTTCCCTCGAAGTTATCTCCTAGTTATCTTCTTTGTCATCATGTTGATTTTCAACTATATGTCTTGATGTCAGTGCGGAATAAGAAATGAATCGCTGACGGGATCCAGATGTTCTAGCGTCTGTTTGTCAGTAAATCTTTCATCTGTGTGTTTACCCATGCACTCCACCGTGAATAATCTTGTGACTCAAAATCGATGTGTACATTGCCAGTTTCCAGGTATCTGTAGACTAGCCTCCCTTCCACTTCAATCCAACTCTCCTGAGGTGTCTGCACGGATATATTTCACTCCGTTTTTTCTGAAGATTGCATTGAAGATGTCATCTATAGATTTGTTTCCAATTGTGGCTTTCCTGAGATTTCGTTGTTTGCTGTAAATTCATCATACATCAAATTATGTGTAATTTATATAATAACTTATCCATGACTGGTATGTTTCTGCATGAACAGGAAGAAATAAATTATTACTATCTTGATTGCATAAGGGAATTCACTTATTTAGCTTGTACTTTGTAATGTCAACAGAGATATTGTTGTTATTGACAGGATGGAGTTGTCACAAGCAACCCGCCTTCATATACGGACTAAGAACTACTCGGTTAACTTGAGTAAAGTAGCAAAAGCGCATAGAACAGTTGGCTTTAGTCGCTGATAGAACTTGTGGGAAACCGCTGGCAAAAGCTACATTTCACGGTGTACTTCTCTAAATCTTGAAAATGTTTTTACAGCAATGCATTCTGAAAGATGGGACAGTTTACCCCTGGAAACCAGAACCTTCACCACAATTATAAGTTTCAGAGGGTTTGTTTGATTATTGTGGTTACGTAACGGACTATTTATATCCAGAACGAATCAATTATTAGATGCATATGTCATCTAAACAACGCGTGAATCTTCAGTAAATCTAATAAATCTGTATGAACGTTAAAGAGACTAGGTTCATAAATGCATAAAAAGTCTAAGGCAGTATCAATGCATATATGTTTTGCTAGACGGCAATGTTCAACAAATATAAACATGCATATATGTAGACACTAAAGTCCTATTTGTGTCCACATACGTTTCATTTTCTGGTGTTTTGCTGCTTGCCTCATCTCCTCTATTTGCTTTGTAGTTGAAGTTGCACAGACCCACAGTAAAATTGAAGTTAGACAGGACTTGAAGCTGATCGTGTGTATATACCACATCGTCCTTCAATTTGTTGGCTCGTAATAACCCAACATCCTTAAAAACGCCAGCGTCATTAATTAGAACGCATAATAACATTCTGTACCAGCAGCAACCATGACCTGGAATGAAGATTCAACTGGTTTACAAATAGTTTTCGACATCTGAATGAACCTACGCGTACAGAACTCTATGCAGCTTTAAATTGCGGTTGTGGCTGTCTTTGATGCAGTAAAACAAGTCTGCCTTGCTATGGCTGATATTCGTCTGCATGGGGTGTAATTCCCTTCTGATGCTACCCTACGATGACAATGCTGAGAGAATGATACAAATATATTATTTAATTCAAATCATTACACCATCGGACTGTAAATCAAATATATTTTTCCCACGTATTTGCGATTGACCTGAGACAGACTTGAGTATGTTTGGAGACAGTATTCCTACATTTCTTAATGCTCTCCATCGAATGATTAGTAAGCAGACTCTAAGGTCATGAAGAACAGCAACCATGTATATTCACCACAAACTAAATTTATATGACTTAAATAGTACTTATTTATGTCCTTACAACTGGAATGGTCCTACACAAATTAGGGATGTCACATTCAAATAGATAGTTTCTGATGCCTTAATGAACTTACTGTTATGTATGGAGAGTGGCTTTTGTGAAATTTGTGACTACAAAAATTTCACTAGAATGGTTGAAGAATGCTTGGATCAGAATTGTAATTCGCAGATCACTGGGAAACCTATCAGAATGCAACAAAGTGTTCAGTAACTTTTTGCTTGGTTGTTATGGTGATGTTATTCTTCCTAAATGCTTTCGTTGGACAAGGCTTTTTGTTTCAATAGACATGAAAAATGCGTCACCAGATGAATTTTGAATTGAGACTTTTTACAGTCTCTATATTCTTATTGTCGAAGGAAGCGATGAGATTCCGCCAACCGTATTCCGTCGAAATGAAATATATTCTTTGTACACTGGCTGGAAATCACTTTGAGTTACTTAGTAAAATAGAATCAAAACATAACTCAGATAACTACTCACATTAAATCACGGTGTGGGATACACTGGTATGTACCGATTCAACAAAATTTACACACGTTAAACTGAACATCAAATTATTTCGTGTGCGATTCACATCTCGCAAGGCGTTAATTCTCATAAGGTTTTCTAACTTTCAGTGCCTGTTACTTAACACCAATGCTTATCACTAATTTAGAGAAGTTTCAGAGACGCTGATGAGGCTGGCTGGCAGTCTGTGTTCTGCACAATAAAATCGCAATCTTTTCATTGATATGACGATGCATCAGATATTTATCCGAATAGTGAAGGTCCTTTCAATAATCTGGTTAGGTAAACTTATAACAGTTTATACTCCTTTTGAAACGCGTTCTTGACGGCAAAATCGGCTTCTTTCAATTCAAAAAATGAAAATATTATCATCGTCATGGTATTATTGAAAAAAACGATACTTGTTTATTTAAAAGTGCGACAATGTGAGATAGAGACTTGTACGCTAAGAGCAGACAGAAAAACATGTTGAAACAGTATTGAAAATAAGCTCAGAGAAACTCAACGACATGAAAACAAACTATTTGATTCCTTCTATATTTCTTATATTTTCAGGCAACATCGTCGATGCCTTAGTACCAAGAGAGAACAATGAAAATTCGGGAAATTCACTGTGTAGTATAGCTTAAAAACTTTCGATTGAACATAGTTATCCAGAATGCTTCATTCTTATAGAGCCTCTCAGAGTGTCTAAAATACCTCTCCTCATGAGACATTATGGCGTACTAAAGATGATTCCCGCTATACTGTTATGTTACATCCAGGTTTTCACGTTTGACGATGTGATAACGTTGTACACTGTCAAAGATGAATAACGTTGTATTAAGAAGCACAAGTGAAAGCTATGAAAGATGCATTGCTAATGAAATCAAATTTCGAAACACTTGAGAACGAACGAAAAGTGTATAACCGCGTAAAAATGCATATCTAACAAAGAAAATCAATATTTAATAATACAATGGCAAATATTTCACAAACAGATGTACAATTAGTTTCTGTAAGCTCATGACATGCGTAGAAGAATTAGTTTATAGGCGAGTAGTTAGGTTTAATAAACGTTTGCTACAGCGTCAACTGAACTCCCATCAGCATGAGCACCATCAATGTGGTATATAGAGATGGTTGTGATAAGTCAGAGAATAAATTGTGGCCAAGTGAATACATCAATGAATCACATGAGTTCCCTTCAACTATCATTCATTTGAATACCTAATCAATCATCTAACCACCAAAGACAAAATCACCATTTTCAATGAGAAGATTGAAATTGAATGTAATAAATTGTGGGGTAGCATTGCACGCATTGCAGAGTATCATGCAACTGGTACATAGAAGTGAATCGGGAACTGTAAGTCAGCCATGAATACCTCGTATCTATTCATTCATCTAGCTTGTAATACACGAACGGATTATTGAGGATGTACCACGATTTACTCACTCAGGATTTCTCGTCAAACATTATATCAGTGTTGATGAGATTGTAAAGTTTATTATAAGTCTCTCCTCCTCTTAGTTTTTCTTCGTGTCCTATTTCTAGTTCACACGTTCATAATGCGATGGCAATCGTCAAAACGAATGTATTTCATTGGCATATGACGGATGACATTTCATTCCCCTATGTGTCATCCACATACACTTGACCTTCCCTAAATGTAGTCTGTCCTTCTTGTTTATCCCAATCCTTTTTTTCCCTCTCTCCACATAGGGTGCCTATCATCCGCGGAAGTTGGTTTATGAGAATGTAGATGTTGTTCGTATGATAGAGTGGGATACGTTCGATGGTACAATTCAATACTGCGAGTGAGTAGAAAATTTGATACGCTTTGTTTTTTGGGATTAATGTTGTTTTGGCATTTTCCACGAAATCTAATGATGAGTTTCTTGCTCTTGATTAAACATTAGAGTTTTCAAATATCTTCATATTTTTGAAATTTAATGCCTTCAGTATAACTGTTTCAGTCGTCTTGAAATTTGAACCAATAATCAGACTATAAAATCGAATGTCAATCAAAATCGATTCATCCTCTGTATTACTGACTTCAAGGTCAAAAAAGTAGGGGTGGAAACCGTTATTGAATTTTACAACTTGGAGGAGTTCACCTACCGATAATTTCAAATGTTTTGAGGTGAGAATAAATCAAAATAGATTTTATGCAGAAGTAATCAATAAGAGACGTGATGAAATTTCCTAATTGGAATTTAGACAAAGATGGATTCAACACGTAGATAACTCCATTGACAGTAACAAAAACGACATGAATCAGACGGGGTGATGAAAGTCAGTCATGAATCATGAGCAATCAGTTTTTATAATGAAGTGTGCACTGTGAACATAGATTGATAATATGGACAGTGGGTGGATAATGCCTACCTGCTGAGTGAATGACAAAATTATCTGAAGGAAAATGGAAGTAGTAATAACTTGTGTAAACAAATATACAGTTTGAATGAAGATTGCTCATAGTTCAGATGAGCACTTCTCCCCATTGAAATAAGATACCATGCTTGTTCGCACTCTGAACAGATTAGGTATACCTTACACGTTTCTGTAGTGTGAAGAAGTAGGTTGAATAAATGGAAGGAGTTGCATTTTACTCGCGAAGAGTTATTCTTTACTTCCCGGAGTAATTTCGACGAATTCAGGTGTAATTCTCTAAACAATAACAATGATTTATTTATTTATTTATTTGTTCCGTTTTGATAACCTTCTCATTTCCATCTATCTGGGTGGAGTTTTTCAACTACAGTGTGAGTTATGACAGTCTTTGTTGTCAGTGTTTGAGTCATTCATATGTGGCTCCAATAGAAGCATGTAGTTTGTCATATCGTGAGTAATTTGATTACCTGGAGGGAAAACGTCACTCGTTACTGTGCAGCATGGCAAGACGTACAGTCCTGATTTATCTGCATAATCGTTTAGTCATATCTCTGGAAATAAGAAGACGTGAACTAACTGCGTTTTATTTAATTCCATAAAATTCAGTGGGCTTCTGAAATTGCTGACTTTTAGGCTGGTTGGCTCTCCAAGTGAAAGAGATATAATGAACTCCGTTGTTTGTTGGCGAACTTTCTACATGTGAATTAGTGACTGATATGGCTGGCATATCCTCTAATGGAACTAATGCTGTCCAATCAGTGAACTACATGATGCATGTGATTATGTTTCTGAATCCTGTGTCATTTATAGGCTTATAAGTAAAAGCAGCAGAGTACCTGGTCGAATAAACAATGAAATGCATGAGAGGAGTTCAGGAATCCAAAAGGCCCTCAGCATAGTCTGTTTAATGCACAATGAGTTGTGCTGGCTGTCTCCTGGATTTCACAGTGGGCAATAAGGTAAGCTGTATAAAAGGGGAATTTCTGAGAAAACGATGAAGATACGTACACGTGGTGTAACAGCAGAAGCCAAGGGCCAGGAAACAGATCGTTTTATTACGAAAATCAACACGTATTTATATATATTTCACATACATTATTAAAGCTTATGCAAGTAGACAAGCGCAGTCTTCTGATTGGTTGTTTCGGGATTCCTCGAAAAATAGAGTTCTCTATCTGCGAATCATATTTTGCCACGTCAAGTCTGCTGTGATTGGTTGCTGAATCAGCCTTGCTCATATTTTCTCACGGCCACCTCTCACCACACTCGCCCCCCGTCAAATACGTGCGACTGAAGTTGGCTTGATCTTCTTGGTGCAGGCGTCATCGTTGGTTTGTCTCTCTGTATCCATTTCTGGAGCTCGCTGACGTTCACGTGCCTCTCATTGTTCGCCATTGCGATTGTGTCTGCGTAACCCCATCTCGAAGTGACCATATGTGGTCCTTCCCACTTTGGAAACTGTTTACCTGACCCTATCGAACATTCGTCGGTATTTCGGCTCACACTTTCATATCCTGCTTTCGCCCGACCTTCCAGCAGCGTTCCAAGTAGCAGCTTCATCGCTGATAGATCTTGAACGCCACTCAACTGCGCAGAGGCCTTGAGGTCCTGCCCGAAGATCCATATGTCTCCATCAATTCTGCAGGGCATAGGCTTTTCATTTGTCGGTAGGCAGCGACACCAAATGTAACAACAGAAGACAAGGGCCAGGCAACAGATCGTTTTATTACGAAAATCAACACGTATTTATATATATTTCACATACATTATTAAAGCTTATGCAAGTAGACAAGCGCAGTCTTCTGATTGGTTGTTTCGGGATTTCTCGACAAATAGAGTTCTCTATCTGCGAATCATATTTTGCCACGTTAAGTCTGCTGTGATTGGTTGCTGAATCAGCCTTGCTCATATTTTCTCACGGCCACCTCTCACCACAGTGGGATAATGAATAGTGTTCGAGAGCTCTCTACTATGTGTAGCGTCCGATAATCTCTCCATGGTTCGGTCTATTTTAACTCCT
>CALYDD020000167.1:0-35451 GCA_944472135.2 Trichobilharzia regenti | reverse complement strand
TTAAATGTGTTGTTCTGAATTTTACCATGGGAATATTTAATATATATTGAAGTCTTGTTGATTTTCAATTATATATCTTGGTGTCAGTGTGAAATCAGACACAGATCATCGTGGAAATCCAGACCTCTTATGATGTGTTTATCAGTCAAACGTCCATTCGTGTGTTCACCTATTTAGTTTTCTGTAACTGGTATTCTGCTTCACCATTCTCGTCTACTATGTCAATTTCCAGGTATCTGTAGACTGGCCTTCCTTCTGCTACCTATTCAACTCTCGTGAGGTGTCTGCGCGTATATATTTTACACCATTTACAGACAGTTACGGCGTTCTTTCTCATGGGGCTACCCGATGATTCCGCTTCTGTTTTTGCTGGAGATTGCACTGAAGACGTCAGCTGTAGATTTGTAAATTCAATTGTGGTTTACTTGAGATTTCATTGTTTGCTTTTTCTTTTATATCGTAGGTTCCTGGCATTTTATGGTATTCTGAATCAGCCAGCTGTGGCTCCACTTTACAGACTCTAGCAACAAGTCTGCTTGACTCTGGAGTGGTTCATCTGGCGAAAGCCACGCCATCTTCGACACATTCTTGTCGTTTTATATGCTGCTTCGAATCATTGAATAACGACGGGTGTACAAGTATTCAAGGTTCTCAGCTTTCGCATTCACTTCATAGAGCAGCTCTCGTCTGATGATGGGTTTTCTACTCATGTTGTCATCTCCCAGACTGACATCCTTGTCATACATCAGGAATTTCATGTCGACATCCGGGTTATGTTCCATTACTACATACAGCTATCTGGATAAGTCTTTCCTTTTTTAGGTCTACATTATTTGTGGTGTAGAATTGTTTCATTGCACCTTACTTGCCTTATAACTTGAATCTTACAGTCATTTTGCTGGAGCGGGTTGTTTCTCTGTGCACGAAAGTATCGGATATCGTTAGTAATATCACAAAAGTCCCAACTTTATTATGCCCGTCGATCTCGTCCCAGTAAACGGAGAGGATTCACGAGACTTTGGCGAAAGATTTGTAATGCCCGCTTCTATTGCATTTGCTCTCACTGACTCCCAATAATGTTTCACCTAATCTTTTCATTTCTTACCGGTTTCAATCAACCTTTGTATGCCTACTTTCGCGTTCATCGAGAGAAGACAAAATGGTCACTTGACTTCCAGCTGGTTTCTATCAGCTGTCGTCACCTATCCTCAAAATGAGGTATGATCTTGCTTGTAGCGAGAAGTGCATTTATTTCATCTGTACTTTACAGCTTCTACAAAGATAGTGTTGTTATTTACAGGATGGAGTTGTCACAAACCACCTGCCTTCATATCCGGATTAGGAACTGCTCAGTTAACTGAAGTAGAGTATCAACAGCGCGTAGAACAATTTGCATTAGCTGATGACAGAACTTGTGAAGATAACCGCTGGGGAAAGCTACCCTTCACAGTTTACGTCTCTAAATCTTGACTCACTTCGGACGAGAGGGCTTATTATAACCGTAACATTCTCCTTTAGGCTCTTACACAGACTAACAGTCTCAGACATTAAGGGTGTACACTTCTCAGCACAAAACCCTTACGATCTGAGTAACCAAACATACACAGTGACGATAAACGCCTTTAAATCAATACTCCGCAAAAAATTTTTCACAGTCATTTATTCTGAAATATGGGACAGTTTACCCCTGGAAATCAGAACCTTCACCTCAATTGTAGGTTTCAGGAGCTTTGGTTCATTCTTCTGGCTACGTAAAAAGACTATTTATATCCGGAATGAATCAGTTATGAGGTCATTATGGTGTCTCAACAATGTGTGAATCGTCACTATAGAGAATAACTCCGCATAAAAGGTAAAGAGACTAGTTGCATAGATGTTTAGAAAAGGCCAATAGAATATAGATACATATATGTTTGCTAGACTGCAATGCTCAATGAACATGAACATGCATCCCTAATGACACTGAAGTCCTATTTATGCCCACATACGTTTCTTTCTCTGGAGTTTTGCTGTTCGCCTCTTCTCCTCTATTTGCCTTGCAGTGGAAGTTGCACAGACCTACAGTAAAATTGAAGTTAGACAGGACTTGAAGCCGATTACGTGTATATACTCCGTCTTCCTTCAATTTGTTGGCTTGTAATAACTCAACATCCTTGAAAACGCCAGTGTCAATAATTAGAACGCATAATAACATTCTGTACGAGCAGCAACCATGACCTGGAATGAAGATACAACTGGTTTACAAATAGTTTTCGACATCTGAATGCACCTACGCGTACAGAACTCTATGCAGCTTTAAATCGCAGTTGTGGCTGTCTTTGATGCAGTAAAACAAGTCTGCCTTGCTATGGCTGATATTCGTCTGCATGGGGTATAATTCCCTTCTGATGCTACCCTACGATGACAATGCTGAGAGAATGACACAAATATATTATTTAATTCAAATCATTACACCATCGGACTGTTAATCAAATATATTTTTTCCCACGTATTTGCGATTGACTTGAGACAGACTTGAGTATGTTTGGAGACAGTATTCCTACATTTCTTAATGTTCTCCATCGAATGATTAGTAAGCAGACTGTTCTTAAACTCTAAGGTCATGAAGAACAGCAACCATGTATATTCACCATGAACCAAATATTTGTAACTTAAATAATAATTATCCGTGTCCTTACAACTGGAATGGTCCCACACAAATTAGGGATGTCACATTCAAATGGATAGTTTTTGATATCTTCATGAACTAACTGTTATGTATGGAAAATAACTTAGGTGAAGTTAATGACTACGAAAATTTCACATGATCAGCAGAATAATTTATGGAACAGAGCTCTAATTCGTAGACTAGTGGGAAACCTATCAGAGCATAACAAAGTGTTCAGTTTCTTTTCGCTTGACTATTCTGGTACTGATAATTTCCATAAATGATTTCGTTGGAGAAGGCTTATTATTCCAATAGACATCAAAAAGGCATCAGTAGATGAATTTTAATTTGAGACTTTTCACAGTCTCTGAATACCTATCACTTGGAGGAACCGATTACATTCCACCGAAATGATGAATATTCTTTGTATACTGCCTGGAAATCACTTTGAGGTACGCAACAAAATCCGTTAATAGAATCAAAATAGAACTTAAATAACTACTCACACTAAATCACAATGTAGGATACACTGGTATGTACCGATTTGACAGACTTTATACACGTTAAATTGAACATCAAAGTCTTTCGTGTGTGATTCACATCTCACAAGGCGTTATTTCTTATAAAGTTTGCTAACTTTAAGCCCTGTCATTTTACACCAACACTTATCACTGATTTACAGAAGTTTATTATACTCTGGTGAAGCTGACTAGCTATCCGTGTTCTGTACTATAAAATGGAAATCTTTTCCCTGATATGTTGATGGCATCAAAGATTTACCTGAGTAGTGAACATCTTTTCGACACCATGGTTAGGTAAACTTATAACAATTTCTTATTCATTCAAACACAAGGTGATATTGTACACGCATTCTTGACTGCGAAATCGGCTCCATTCAGTTGAAAAATGAAAACATTATGGTTGTTATGGTATTATTGGAAAAGATGAAACGTGTTTGTTTTGGAAATGCGACAATATGGTAAAGAGACTTGCACACCAAAAGCAGACTGGAGAACATACTGAGAAAGTATTCAAATAAGTTCAGAGAAATTCAACAACATGAAAACAGACCATTTGATTCATTTCATGTTTCTCATGGTTTCAAACAACATCGTAAATGGCTAAGTACCAAGAGTGAACAATGACAACTTGGGAGATTCACTGTGTGGTATAGCTGAAACACTTTCGATGGAATATAGTTATCACGAATGCTTCATTCTGCTTTAGACACTCAAAGTGTCCAACAAATCTCCCCTCATGAGACATTATGGCGTACTGAAGATGATTCCGGCTATAATATTACAGGACATCAACTTTTTGACGTTCTACGATGTGATAACGTTGTACGCGGTCGAAAATGAACAACGCTACATTAAGAAGCACAAGTGAAGTTTTTAAAAGATGTATTGTCAATGAAATCTAACTTTGAAAATCACGAAAACGAACAAAAGGTGTATAATCGTGTCAAAATGAGTATCTAACAAAGGAAAGCAATGTCCAGTAATACAACAGCAAATGTTCTACTAGCTTATGTACAATTAGTTTCTTTAAGAGCATAACCTGAATTAGTTTTATAAGCGAGTAGTTAGGTATAATAGACGGTTGCTACATTGTCAACTTCACTCACATTAGCATCGGTGGCACAGTGGTTAGGACTCTCGCCGACTATGCACATGGTCCGGGGTTCGAGTCCACACCGACGCACATTTGATATCTATGGTCGGCCTGCAAAATTTGGGCTGCCGATATCCATGCTGAAAATTCCATACTTGTACCGAAAATACAGTGTGGAATCAAGCTGTAAATCAAAAATAAAAAAAATAAAAGAATACAATGAACGTTGTTATCGAAGATGGTTGTGATGAGTCAGAGAATAAATTGTGGCCAAGTGAACACATGGATGAATCACGTGAGTTCCCTTCAACTCTCACTCAATTGCATACCTAATCAACTATCTAACCACTACAAACAAAATCAGCATATTCGACGAGAAGATTGAAATTGAATGTAATGAAGTGTGGGGAGCACTGCACGCATTACAGAGTATCATACAGCTGGTACACAGAAGTAAATCGGGGTCTGTAAGTCATCCATTCATATCCTGTGTTCATTCATTCATCTAGCTTGTAATATACGAACGGATTACTGAGGATGCACCACAGTTTAATCACAGAGGATTTCTCGTTGACACAGCTAAACATTATATCAGTGTTGATGAGGTTGTGAAGTTCATTGTAATGAACTATTTCTAATTCACACTCATTCAGGATGCTATGGCGGTTGTGAAGATGAATGTATTTCATTGGCATATAACGGATGACAGCTCATTCCCTATGTGTCATCAGCATATACTTGACTCTCCTGAGAAGTAGACTGTCCTTTTTGTTTATCCCAATCCTTTTTCCGCTCTCCACATAGGCTGCTTATCATCCACGGAAGTTGGTTTATGAGAAAGCAGACGGTATTCGTGTGATAGAGTATGCCCGTCTATGTGGGACAAGTGTGATGGTCCAATTCAATACTCCGAGTGAGTAGCAAATTTGATATTGTGTTTTTAGGATTAATATTGTTTTGGCATATTCCATAACATGGATGAATTGTGTTCCACGAAATCTAATAGTGAGTGTCTTGCTCTTCATTAAATATGAGCTTTTTCAAATGTCTTCATATTATTTTTAAATGGATGTATTTAGTATAACTGTTTCAGTCGTCTTGAGGCTTGAACCAATAATCAGACTATAAAATCAAATATCAATCAAAGTCAATTCATTCTCTGTATTACAAACTTCACGGTTAAAAAAAAAGAGGGATGGAAACCGTTGTCGAATTTTACAACTTGGAGGAGTTCACCTTCTGATGATTTCAACATGTTTTGAATGAGAATAAATCAAAGTAGATTTAATAGTGAATTAAGTCAATAAAAGACGTAGATGTGGCGAAAATAATCAAATCAAATAAGGAGAATATGAAAATATTGTGGATATAATTTCCTAAATGGAATTTAGACAAAGATGGATTCAACATGTAGGTAATTCCACTGACAGTAACAACAGCGAAATGAATCATGGATAAAAACATTCAAGGTGATGAAAGTCAGTCATGAATCATTGACTATATAACTAGAATTCAGTGCGAATAGCGAACACAGATTGATGATATACACAGTGTGTGGATAATGTCTGCCCATAAAGTGAATGACAGTATTATATGAAGGAAAATAGGGGTAGTAACAACTTAAGTAAACAAATAAACAGTTTGAATAAAGATTGCTCATAGTTCAGATGCCACCAATTGAAATAGGCCTCCTATGCTAAGACACACTCTGAACAGATGGAGCATTCCTTACAGGTTTCTCTAATGGGACCAAGTAGGTTGATGAAGTGAGGGCAGTTGAACATTGCTCGCTAACAGTTATTATTTGCTTCCTAGAGTAGTGCCAATGAATTCAGGTGTAATTATTACAACAATCACAATGCTTTATTCATTCGTAAAGGCCACAGAGTACCTGATAGAATAAACAATGAAATGTGTGGGCAGAGTTCAGGAATCCAAAAGGCACTCAGCATAATTCGTTTAATGCACAATCAGTTGTGCTGCCTGTCTCCTGGATTTCATAGTGGGGAATACGGATATTGCATGGATGAATTAATCATGAGCTGACATCAGTTAGAGAACCACTGGAAAGCCTGGGAGTACTGGACAGCTGTTTCGTCCTGATGCTCAATAGTGGCTGTCCCTATTCAGGCAGTTAACCCGGGGTTCTAGTGGGAAGCCGTGACCAGTAGGGTACAGTAGGTTGAAGATGAGCAGTAACTCATCGAAGAAGACATTGCGAAGTGGTCGCGCTATGTCGTGAACTGGCAGAAGTTAGAATTCAAGGACCGTTGGATCGGGTCCCAGTGGCTCAATGGTCTACGAGCTCGCCTGGTAACCAGAAGGTCCTGGGTTCGAGCCTTGCTGGTGGGTGCGTACTGTTGAGGAGTCCCAAACCAGGACGAAACAGCTGTCCAGTACTCCCAGGTTTTCCAGTGATTCTCTAACTGATGTTAGCTCATGATTAAATCCTCCATGCAATCAAACAAAATCCCTACAAAGCCATTACTTGAGATTACGGATATGACGATAAGCTGTATAAAAAGCGTATTTCTGAGAAAAAAGTGAAGATATGTAGAATTAGAATGATGAATATCGTTCAGGAGTTGTCTATTATATGTAGGGTTCAATAACCTCCTCATGGTTTGGTCTATTTTAGCTCACTCTTGTGATCAAGTAAAACGAGAAAAATATGAACTGCTCCTCGAGTAGACTATGTCAGTGTTTAAAAATCTGTTCATGTTATCT
Source organism: Trichobilharzia regenti (assembly GCA_944472135.2). NCBI lineage: Eukaryota > Metazoa > Platyhelminthes > Trematoda > Strigeidida > Schistosomatidae > Trichobilharzia > Trichobilharzia regenti. Next base: position 28,463 of record CALYDD020000167.1, on the reverse strand, counting down.
TTGGCTAATCGCAGTTGGATGGGGCCTCGTCAACATGATTTCATGGCAAATGGTAGATTGTGTGAAAATGCGATGTACGAGACGACATTTCTGTTCATTTTCAGAATAAGAAACGTTTCGGGATGTAGCACATGGTGTAACGCTGAAAAATGTAAAAGAGTTTACATAAGTGTGAGTTTTGAGAGAATGTCTGGGATAACTTTGTATTAATAAGAAGTAATTTGTGCTGTTTCACGTAAAGCAGTAACCCAAAAGCGTTGCTAACTTCAACTTCAGTTGTTTGAAGGAACACGTTGCCAATTACACACGTGAAGTTGAATGTTTATTGAGCACTGACATAGTAACAGAATGTCTCTTTGCATCTACCGTTAGTGGAGTTAAAATTATACCTGCTACTCTATCTATCTGGAATAGAGTTCTCAACTGTAAAGCAGCAACTCAAAATGCACAACTCCAAGACTCTTTTTGATATCTCTGTGTACATAGTCGTGCTTGATTACCGTATATCAGGTAGTACAAGGATATTGATGTGGTTTTGTTCTCTGAGCTGGATGGTTAATTTGCGAAGCTTTCATCACCCTACTGGGTGAAATCTTCAGCGCATACATCAATTTGAAGTCAAGGATATATTCTCTTTTAATGTGCATCTATACGCACCACGTTAGAGACTACGTGGTATGTTGTTAGTCGTTCGTCTGGAGTATGAATCAGTAATTGGCCATTCAGTTTACATAGTTTGTTCTCACCAGCTGCAATCATCACAAAAGACCATCAACGTACGACACTGTAACTATATGTGAATGTAACGATACCACTATGAAAAATAAGAATTATTACAATAAAATCTTAAGCACATGAACAAAAATGATAGAAAACATAATTATAAGCCTACCGGTAGGTATTCAGCAGTTTATAGTCAATATTAAAATGTAATGTAAGTAGTATAGATATTATGGAGCACACAGTCTATTGTCTGACACGCAAATTCTAATAAGTCTTCAAATTTCCCACTGCATTCCAACCTTTAGGCTTATCACTACTCTCAATGTAGAATCCTAAGCAAACTGTAAAGTTTAAGGGTGGAGGATTACCAGAAAAGTCTGATTAAAACGCACACTATATGAATGGACTATAAACAACCAACCAAAACAAACATTCAAATTCACAGTGTGAGAACTAATCACAATAGAGCATATCGGATTAGGTTATTACAGCAAGCATTCTAATATTATCTCACTAATTTGATTCGAATAATTGTATACACCGAATTTGTTTATTTGATGTGATGAAATGAGAGCAAAGTCTTTCCTTATCTCAATAAATAGTTCAACTCAAACCTAATAGAAGTTTATTTGTATAAGACGACGGTTTTAATTTCAAGAGCTTTTTCAAAAAAAAAATAATAATTAATTATTTTCGGAGTTATGAAAAGGTGTTCTATAAAACATAAATTTTTTCAAAAGTAGTTCAAAGTCTCTAAGTTGTTGAAAACATCAGATTTCTTTGAAGGCTTAGAATGATTCTGAGGACGAAGTGCAAACATGATATCGTATTATGCCTAATTTTTAGTTAACAATCTTAATTATGTATACAATTGGTGGATGGTGGCTAGCAGTGGAATCCAAGATGCGCATTTCGTCCTATTCGGGACTCGTCAGCTGGATGTACCTGCATTTCTCAGTGAGTAATGATGTTCCCACCGAGGCTCGAACCAGTGCCCATAGTTTCAAACGCCAAAGCGTTATCCACTAGACCACTTGGGTCAATCTGAGACCGAGCACTTCGGTCCAATCAATCGACGGGAAAATCAAAAATTCAATTCAATAATCTTAATTATGCTCTAAACAAAATACTATTATGATATAATAATAATTATTATTATTATTACTGTTAAACAAGCAGTAATTAACTGTATCTTCAGTCTATTCTCAGATTATTTCTTGATAGTTGCATAACCCTTCAAATGACATGTGTTATTTGCATTGTTCCTTCGAGGTCTGCCAATCTTTTGATTGGATATCCTCACTTATAAGCAGATTGACACTTCCTAGGCGATCCAGCGTTTCTAACATAGTGGGCAAGATACGCAATCCTTATTCTGTTGTGCTATTGATTTATCTAGAATCCTCTTCTAGTCTGAATCTCCTTTTTTGAATATCTCCTAAGAGCGATGAACAACTCAGTGGGCTATCATCTACAGCAATGATGTCATTTTTCAAAATCTCCTAAAGTTGTTACTCAAATCCGCCTCCTAGGCTACATGTAAGCGTTATCAATTCGTCACTGGGATTTCAGGCCTCACTATATCACACAGTAACAGTTGAGGTCTCTAATTCACATTCCCTAACACTGTCATGTCGGGTATTTTCAAAACTCAGACCCCTTTTTACTCACTATTCTTATTCATTTTGTTCGACTGATCTCCTGTAATCACAGTTGTTTTTCTCAAGTCGATCATTGAATCAAGCGATTGCTACAAAATCACTTTCAAAATTGCCATCAGTTACGGAGGGGAATCAATCAATGAGGATAGCAGATCCAATGGTACTGATAGAACTAATGACGGTATTGACAGTCGTTGTAGCCTAAACCCCAGTGCTAATGACATTGAAGCATTTCAAAATCTTATGTGAATTCATTTTTTAGTATTCTGCGTTGAGCGGTAATTTTCAGTCAGACAACCTCGTTTTACTTCAATTCAGGAGGCGTATCTCAATACAACAACTATGTATTCTCATTCGCATCTCATAATATTTGCAACAGAAGGTTTCACTGAGATAAGTAACACTGTAACCTGTACATAAAATGACTGGCATTGGAATTGGTTTCCTAATTTGAAATTTCTCAGAATCTTCCATATGCAGACCACAAAAATAGTGTAACAACAGAAGACAAGGGCCAGGCAACAGATCGTTTTATTATGAAAATCAACACGTATTTATGCATATTTCACATACATTATTATAGACAAGCGCAGTCATCTGATTGGTTGTTTATCAGAAGTTAGGCAGACAAACGCAGGCTTCTGATTGGTTGCTTCGAGATTCCTCGACAAATAGAGTTCTCAATCTGCGAATCATATTTTGCCACGTTAACTTTGCTGTGATTGGTTGTCGAGTCAGCCTTGCTCATATTTTCTCACGGCCTGCTCTCACCACAATAGTAGTTGCCTTATTCCAAACAGTACGTTTGATGCAATGTAGAATTTATAGGATGTTATACACGGTTGCATGTGATTTTCGTCTGACATTTATATAATACTGGGGAATTACTTTTGAGAGCATTTTCACTGGTAATAACATCGATAAAAATATAGGTGTAACAATAAACCTACATGTTAATATTCTAATAATGATAGACAGAATAAAAAAGGAAGTTCACTTGATGACCAGCAAGTTTTTAGTCCTACCTAGTGAAATACAAGGAGAGAGAATTGAGTATTCAAAGGATACTCAGAATTCAAAAAGATGTCCTCGAGTTCTTGCATGAGTTCAAGTGTTTATCTACAGCAGTATTAGCGAGTCCATTAGGCGCCACACTAGCTTGGTCTGTCACCAGGTTTCAATACCAATCACACAGTAACAAATTCTTTCCTAAACAAGTTAAAAATACCTATTGGGTCAATGGAGGTGCGCAGCTGAAGCCCTATGTTCCTCTAGGAACTAAAAGATACAATATATATATATATATATATATATATATATATTGGGTCGTATAAAATAAAACACGTTAAGCGAAGAGTTACTCTTTTCAGTTAACTCACTATGAAACGATTCACTCCGACATATTTAGCCAATTTCCTTAGCAACAAAAAAAATATTTACGCTAACGAGTCATTAGAATTGTAAATGTTAGATTATAAATTATGTGATATGGAAAGGCGTTAATCGAGAAGAAACTAAGACAAAATTAAATAAGTAGATTGAATGATGTGATATATGGGTGGTTTTAGTGATGATTCAGTTTTCATGGATTTTCTGATGAAACGTTTGAGGGAGTGATTTTCAAAGAGAATTTTTTCCAGAGTGTTCAGCACCTCTTATACAATGTCAGAACTGCGAAGGCTGAGGATTCTGTGGTTCAGATTACGGGTCACGTTTATTGTCGTATAGCCAGGTACCAAAACATGGAACTTAGTGAGTTGTCCGTTTCTTGTGGGCTTTCTGTGGATGGATTATCTTAGTGTTCCATTGTGTTCATATCTTGTTAGTTGAACGTCCAGCAAAGTTATTTTTGAGTCAGACTTCTGTAATGTGAACTGCCTTGTAGGGTAGAAGTAGCTAGCAATATCGAGAAGATAATGAATGCAACATCCACGTATCCTTTTTAAAACACAAAATTGTGTTTTCGACATTTGCCATGAAGAAACCTGTATGCAACGGGACTACTGGTGAAAAGTGAATCGGACAGTTATGGCTCGTCTCAAGAGGAGTTCCTTCAGTCATTCATCAGGCACTTCAATTGCTTTTTATTTTGTATCAGAATTTTCTTACATGTAGCGTGTTGTTTCACTTAGTAGGACGTTTGAAAACAGCTATACCAGGTTTAGTAAGAGCACGGTTTAATTAGAAACGTTGACATTTTCAATAGGGTTGACAAAGTGAAGGGAATTTTGGAGTGAGTGGCAGGAAACTAGTCCTCTGACTGGTTCTAGTAGGTATGCGAACCAGCGGGTAGTGTTACGAAAGGGCGAGTTCGTCATGTCGAGAACAGGTTGAAGAGGTGTGCCTTCTCTGTGGATTTTATCTACAATCAATAGAGTCGGGGTATATTTGAATCAGTTGGTCTCAGGGGTTCCAACATTTCGGCGTCAACGAGAAATTCGGTCTTTAGTTTTAGCGTGGTGTTCGTTAGGTTTTATTCGGTTCGTTCCGCCATATTCTTTTCATTCACCGGCATAGAATCGAAGACAAATGTGTAATCAATCAAAGCACAATGAACATATTTTGGACCTCTATCTAGCCTGGAGATAATATTGTGACGCTAGACAATACTACTACCTGAAGCACATCTGTCATGTTTATAAGCAAATTGTTTGGGATGGTTAAATCTACTAATAGTGCAATTAGTTTGATCCTCAATTTGAAATGACTGTGAAATGAGAAATTTGTCTGTCTTCATTGTTTTCCATCACATATTAGGTAACTGTGATATTAATAGTGCTTATTGTCTACAATGCAAACGGATTTAAACATAGATTGGGCTCTTCTTCTTATACGGAATAAGGAATGATCTACCATTTCTCCACTCTGCCCTGCTCATATGTGCTTTGCCATGATTGAGATGGTGGGAGCTGCCGTCTAAACACGGAGAAGCACATTTATCTAGAAGGAGATGAAGTATAAGTCTCTAACGGTGTCTAACAGTCTGTGCCTTCTTCATAAGGATCAAGCATTCCAGATATCTGCATAAACACGAGTTTGTTGAAAACTCGTAGTAGTACAGTCATTGTGGTCGATGAAGTATGCTACTGCGAAGCCAAACTACCTCAGTTCATGAAAGAATGGAATCTACATAACTCTCCAAAGTATGGTTCATATTTACAGCATGTTTAATAATAATAATTTACTTTATTCCAAAAACAGTACTTGTGATACAGAATGGAATTTTCAGAATTATTCACACTCAATATTGCATCTAATTTCCTCAAATTATAAATAAAAACTAATCACACAGAAAATTTTCCACATTTACAATAGAGGTAATGTCAAAAACATGCAGCATGTAAAATGGAATTAATGATAATAATGATAACAGCCAATGTAATAATAATAATACAAACGAAAAATTGCCGTGGGCTTGTTACACACAGTATTGTCAATGTGGTATAGAAATCCTAGCATGTTTAAAAATATTGAATATAATGTTGTCTTTACATGCTATGGCGAGGGGAAAAACAAAGATTACAGCCGTCATGGAGATAAGTAGGTGTTTGCAATTATGAGAGTAAAACAAAGAAGAAACAGGACCATAAATATAATAGAAATAATAAAAGTAAAACTTGAAAAAAATATAAGGATGGATGGAGGAAATTGTTTATTTACCAGATGAGGGAGAAAGGTTAGTTAATTCCTGCCTGACACTATTTTCATCACATAAAATACGTGCCAAGTATGGTGTCATAGGATTTCTATACTTGAACGTGCGAGCATACAGTTTTCTGAAGTTACTTCTTGTTCTACCTGAGGAGATGCAAAGTGAGAGCTGAGGGTAAAGTGGATGGTCCAAGTCAGACAAAATCCCTCCAGCAAATTTACTGAACGAAGTCAAGTGCCTATTGACAACGACGTTAACTATGTGGTCCACCGGGACACCACTCACCCTACTGACAGTCTTCAGCATTCTACGAATTGTGACATAGTCCTTTTTAGGCAAACCAGGAAAGAATAAGGGTGAACAATAAAGAAGAATAGGTAAGATGCAAGAGTTTATGAACTGTAAGAGGAGGGCTTGGTTGAGTTATACCCGAGTGTCTTAACTTCTTAATGTAAAATGTCAGGCGGAATATTTTACTGGAGATTGCTAAGACATGAGAAGACCAGGAGAGATCAGAAGAGAGAATGAGTCCAAGATACTTAATTTCTGATTTGATTCCTATATCATTGTCGTCAATCTTTCAACTATCATGAGAATCGATGACTTCTTTTAGCTGCCGTTTACATCTTAAGCTGAAATTAACAGTTTGAGATTTAGAAGGATTCAGTTTAAGATCGTTAGACCCAGACCATTTGCTGACTCCCGATAGAAAGATATTTATTTTAGCTGGGAGTTAACAGCCATTGAAACCGTCAAATCATCAGCGTAATTCACAAAGTTTATTTCATTAGAGTGAGGCGAGTACTGCAAGAAGAAAGAAAAAAGAAAAGGAGAAAGGACAGCGCCTTGGGGGACACCATCTTCAGTAGGCGATGACGTGCAAGACTTCATGTCTTCGTGTCACTGTTTCTTAATTTAAAAATAAGTCTGAAGCACTAATCATCCCTACAGCCACAACACCTACATGGTAACTCGCTGACCTCATAAAATGGGAGTGCTATAGACTCAGTGGAGTTACACCCTACTCAGACGTGAATATGTTCAGCGTTGTTTTACTCCGCATAAACACCCATTGATTAATTAACTTCACCTTCACGAATAACAAAACACATCTACCAAATCATACAGCACGATCACATGCAGACACACGTAGACTCAAATAGAAAACAGGTACGACAAGATGGATATAAATACGTGTTGAAACAACATGAAGAACATGAACTTTAACGGAAAGCAAACGTCATGTTAATTGCTCACTTGATTAACCTCATATTTCTCATAGTTTCAGACAACGGTGCCAATGCCTTAGTACCGAGACCACGGAAACACATTGAAGGAAATGCACTTTGTAGCATAGCTGAATCACTCATCATTGAACACAATTATCCAAAATGTTTTATTCTGATTGATGCCCTGAAAGTGTTCAAAAAAACGTCTCCTCATGAGGCGTCAACTACAATCATATAATGAAAGCGAAACTCTCCATATTGACACAATGAAAATTGTGATTAAAGATGGTTGTGATGAGTCACAGAATAAATTGTGGCCAAGTGAATACATGAATGAATCACGTGAGTTCCCTTCAACTCTCACTCACTCAATTGCATACCTAATCAACCATCTAACCACTTCAGACAAAATCAGAATATTCGATGAGAAGATTGAAATTGAATGTAATGAAGTGTGGGGAGCACTGCACGCATTACAGAGTATCATACAGCTGGTACACAGAAGTAAATCGGGGTCTGTAAGTCATCCATTCATATCCTGTGTTCATTCATTCATCTAGCTTGTAATATACGAACGGATTACTGAGGATGCACCACAGTTTAATCACAGAGGATTTCTCGCTGACACTGCCAAACATTTTACCAGTGTTGATGAGATTGTGAAGTTCATTGTAAGTCTCTCCTTCTTTCAATTTTACTTCATGTAATATTTCTTATTCACACTCGTTCAGGACGCTATGGCGGTTGTGAAGATGAATGTGTTTCATTGGCATATGACGGATGACAATTCATTCCCCTATGTGTCATCCGCATATCCGCGGCTTTCCTTAGAGATAGCCTATCCATCCTATTTCTTCGAATCACTTCCATCTCTCTTTATCCACAGGGTGCCTACCATCCACAGAGGTTGGTTTACGAGAATGCAGATGTTGCTCGTGTTATAGAGTATGCCCGTCTGCATGGGATACGTGTGATGGTAGAATTCGATACCCCGAGTAAGTGGCATCATTTTGAGACTGGTCACATCTCAGTATTCCAAGTGAAGCGCTAATATACTTTTTACCATTGAAGTAAAAATGATATTTTCGCTTTCCTCATAATTCCAGGTCATACAAAATCATATGAGAGAGGAGTCATCCAGAAATACGAACAGACTGTAACAATAAAGGAAATTTAGGCCCATTCAATCCTGCAAATGAGACCACATTCGAATTCCTGAAGGCGTTTTTCAAAGAAGTCACTTCAGTATTCCCAGATTTATTCATCCATCTGGGTGGTAAGGAGGTGTCATTCGATTGCTGGTAAGATTTCTCTTTATCTATTCTAAATTATTCAAGTGTTGGTTTGTAGGGATTTGATTGGTTTCAGGATTTCATCATGAGCTGACAGTAATTAGAGAACCATTGGAAAACCTGGGAGTACTGGACAGCTGTTTCGTCCTAGTTTGGGACTCTTCATCAGTACGCACTCACCACATGGGTTCTAACCCAGGACCTTTTGGTTACAAGGCGAGCTCGTATACCATTAAGCCACTGAGACCCGATCCAATGGTCCTTGAATTCTAACTTCTGCCAATTCACAACATAGCGTGACCGCTAGCCAATGTCTTCGGCGAGTATTTGTCCTCACACCCGACCGGCTGCACCCTCCTGGTCACGACTTCCCACTGGAACCCAGGTACCTACCTACCTGAATAAGGCCAGTCGCCAGTGAGCATCTTCTAAATTAAATGCTGACTATGAGATAAGATCAGTGGTACACTTGAACATATCTTTCAAGATATCCATAGTTTCCTTGACAACTAGAATAGCTATGGTTTCACGGTTGTTAACAAAGCATTTATTGAAATAATAATTTGTGATCATTTGTTTCTATCTGAGTGAGTCGAGGTTATTGTCACCAGCGGTATGGTATATTCATAAAATATACTACATGTGTATACATGACTATCACTCTTTATTAAAGAATACATAAACGAAATGATACAAGTGTGGGATAAGGTTTATCTTGTTATTGAAATAGATTCTCCATAGAGATGGAACTAGTGTACATGTTCCAATTTTGAGTGTTACCACCATTCAAATTTAAAATAAGCGCTCTCGGTATTAAATCCCTGCATTAAAAATGGTCAACATGCCCGGTTGCTTCTGAGAACGGGAAGTTGTCTGCGTAAATTGTCTATTAGTTTATTGATATTACCATTAATTATTACTCAGATTATGCCACTCACGCCTTCTAGGGTGCAGGAGGCAGGTTTATCTCTGAATTCAAGTAGTATCTTACGAATCAGTGGACTGTTAAACATGCTAAAACAATCTAAAACTCTGAGCACATCAGGGAGGCTGACTCCGATTTAAAACATCTCGACCTGAATAAGTCTTAGTCAGACCTCGGATCATGAGATTTTCTAATATAATTCAACCAATCAGAATTTCACATTCACTCGTATCACTCAGTAGAAACCACATTTTGATGAATTCACTTACATGATCTTTCAAATTCACTCTCACTTCATCAAAATCAAAACTGTTGAGCATGTTGCCCTTCAGAAGTCTCATAACATGAGCTGAACTATTACGAAACTTAACAGTCTATTTGTCAAGGATCTGTGAAACCAATGACTGTTTCCTTCCCTTTAATGCTGTCATGATATATTTCATCAGTTACTACTATTTCTCGGCTTCCGAATAGAACTGATGGCATATGTCCATCGTGATATGTTGTCTGCAACTAACTCTATGACTGCCCACAATGTTTCATTCCTCCTTAATGTGAACTCCATTGCTTCTGTTTTAAACCAACCCCATCGCTCCTTGTCCTGGTTCCAAATAAGTGCCGAACGCGCGACTTCACTCAGAGTATTTCTAGTCTACCTTCATTTAATTCTGCCTATTATTTAAGCACCAGATTTTCGTCTAATTCGCCATCAGAGTTTGTCCTGTTTTTTCGACTTTTTCTGACTACGTGATCCTCACTTAAATTCACTACTTATGATTGTCCATAAGGAATAGATTTCTGTGATTCATCAATTCTCTGAAACATGCTGATGCACTGAATTCACATTCGTGTCAAAAAATGCGAATCTTGATAAATCCTTTGATAAATTCTGTGAACCTGTCCATGGTACCAACTAGTAAAGGCCTTTCTTGCTTGCTTTCTCAACCTCGCCTAACTTGACAAAGTCCTTGTTATCGCCTGCAATCAAATCGACTTCTCCCAGAAATGTAAAATTTGTGACTTCAATGGGATTTCTGTCCTTAGTGGTGACTGGTGTATTACCTGGCTGCATATATTCGTTACACTGCATTCTTCATGTAATGTGGTTGTTTGTTGTTGTCGTCCGACATCTCACTTCCAACAGCCTTTCATCACTTCTGTCCTCGCTGTAGAAGCTTAGTTCAGTTTTCCGTTTCAAATAACTTGGTATCGTCGTATCATGATGTAACTGATGAATAACGCTCACGTAGGTTTGCAGTACTCTTATTATTGAAACAGTTTCTTCTAGACAACATGCAGAAAAACAGCGAAAGCTTCTCACTAAATCAACCGGCTCACAGGACACAACCAAATCGGAAGAGCTGTTCACATTTGCTGAAATCCATTCAGGATGTCCTTCGAGTCCACCGCTGTTAGTCACTTGTGAAAAGTATCGTAAGTTAGTAAAAACGAAACAAAACATAAGCACTACCATATGGGTTCATGTTACCATTTAAAGATGACACCCACAGTATTATGTAATTGTTGATTTAAATATTACTCACACATTCCATAAAATCGAATTAAACCCATTAGTCTCATATTCTCTAAAATTCATCAAACTATTTCCGCGTCAAATAGGAAATCGAATACTGGAATTTCGAATTTCATGAAGGAGAAACAATTCGGTAACGACTACGGGAAACTGGAATCGTATTATTTTGATCGACTAATTGAAGCTATTCAATCAGTTCAACCAGAAGGATACGCGATTACACCAGTTGTTTCGCATGAAGTATTTCAGAATGGTTATCGTGTAAGTGAATCCTTTTACCTTTTTAAAATGAAACACCCCTCGCAAATAAGTAGTATCTGTAGAGTGTCGCCCGCATCGGTCGAGCAAGTATTTATGCGAATAGTTTTATGTGTATATCTGTTCACATTGGCTGCATTAGCTGAACCAGACATGTTAAATTTGGTGGGTCCATGTGATGCAGGTGAACTTAGTATTCGTTCATGTTTCCTAAACTCAGGTTCCCAACATCAGGGTTAGTTTCTCCTCTAGTCATAGGCAGTATTCTCCAGTGTCTTGTTTCCTGGTGACCACTGCCGCATACGTCGTCAAAGTTAATTCAGAAAAGCTTCAAATTTCTTTCTCTACATGGAATAGTGTATAGTTTATGCATTCAAGACTTTGATTAATGCATATTATATTGCAATGTATACTCAGAAGAAAGATAACAACAGTCCCTGTATGGTGACATTCAACAGTCGATTCCAAGAAAAGCGTTATGAAGTAAACTCAAAAGTACAATGTTCATTTTTCTGTGAGTGAGGTCTACGTAACTGTGGTCTGTCGTCTTGAAGTCACCTTCAGGTATGTATATAACATTTGTCATCAGACCATTGGAATAAGATGAGATTGCTCAATTTCCATACTCATAACATATTGATTTATACGTGTAATAATCCCTAAAAGAACCTTTTCCTATTCAGCCGAATAAGACCACTGTAATGAACGTCTGGCAGTACAGAAATTGGCCGAATATTGTCAAATCTATAACGTCAGCTGGTTATCGAGTTATAGTTTCGGCATGTTGGCAAATCTCTCCTTCAAATCAGGCGACTCGATGGTATGATTATCATAAATGTGATATTGGAGCATTCGGAGGTGAGTAACGTGCTTGAGTATAAATATTGCCCTCTAAATTGCACACATATTGATTTCATGTTTTTCATTTGACTGATCAGAGTTTTGATTTGATTTCTGTAAGTTTCACAGTGGATACTATCAAGCGGTGAATGATACGCAATGTGGCGCTGTATATATGAAATTTCCCATGAGTATTGAATATCACACAGATAATACGCCCAGTAGATATGTTAGGTATAGTTAACTAAGAAATATGATTTCATCTACGTGAATCATTAACTAGTGGCTTCAGATTGAACTGTGTGACACTTCTTCGCTTTCATTAACGTTCACTATGGGATCGGATATAAATTGAGTTCCCAGATGAGACAGATAACGCCGATACTTTTTAATTTTCCACACACCAGCGTTAGCTGGTGTATTCTTTGTAGGAAATTGTTGGTTGGATGGTCGACTCAGTCCTTCATACACAAAAACGAAATCGCAACCCTCCTCCAGTATCTGAGCTACAGAACTTGGTAGGACTGACATTTTGGATGATGAAAAAGACTGAAAGGAAGATCATCAAATGAGATCGGATACATAGAAACTTTATGTAAGTTCCCAAAATGTGAATCTATAAAGAGAAACGATGAGGGGCAGTGAAGTAGAAACGTTTTTATAAGTAATAAGCAAGCTAAGTGCTTGGTGCTTAACCTCGGATCAATGAAATTTTAAACCCATTGTTTTCCTAATAGTGCACCTGTATCACTCTTGTATTCTGAGAGGAAAGCTATCGTATCTGACCACTTTAATGTAAATTTGTAAATTTAATTGATATTATGAAGAGAGTTTCATTGTGACAACGGTCCAACAGCCCTATCTTCAACTTCTTGAGGTTTGTACGCTTTCGGTTTTAAACCCAATCTTTGGAAGTTTCCATCAACACTTTTCAACACAACGTATGTGTTCAGAAACACTTTGTGTAGATACTGTCTCTATCACGACCGTTACCTGAAATCATTGGTATACTTACTTCTATGAATCACATTGTCATCAAATGTTTCCGCTGAATAATTTCACCAATTTTTCACCAATTTGTTGTCTCTAACCAATTAGTGAATTAGTCTTTAGTGGAATATCAGCGTTTTCAAATTTATTTAGTTTCAAAATGGGATACCTTTTTAATGAGCTGTGAGTATTTAGCCATAACCTGAAACTTTTTCGAAACCTTATCACAAATCGGTTATCACAGAACTCTGATAGTGAGTAGCTCGTACATGTTCTTTCCTTCATCAGCCTTATTTGAAATACGCCTGTATAATTAACATCCTAACATCCTACTCACAAATTTACCCTTCGTGTTTTTTTGCATAACTGCTTCAGGCACCGAAGGAGAGCAGAAATTAGTGATTGGTGGAGAAGCCGTTATATATGGAGAATATGTGGACAGTTCAAATCTCTTCACGAGCTCATGGTGAGTTGTTCTATCTACCGATTTATAAGGCGCACAGAACAACCTCAGCATTCATGTGAATAACATTTGTGATGAGTGAAGATGTTTTTCAGCTGGTGAAGTAATTTTTTACTGATGGTAGCATATAATTAAGTTTTTGGAGTGTTTTTGGGAAAAGATTTGGATTATTATTGATCGATATATTTGTGGTTGTGACTGTTTCTTACGCAGAGATTGTGTCTATAATTAACTCATGATTTGGTATTCAAATGTGATCACATTCGGTAGGTTGTCATTAGTAATGAAACCCGTCTGGATTGTCGCTTAAACGCATTTACAATTGCAATGTGTGAAATAAGGTGAATGCAATATACGTGTAGCTACGATCTGATATAAGCTTAGCATAGTTGAGCCCATCACTGTTGGCATTTGAGGGAGTGCTTAACGTCTTGTGCGACTCATCATGTTAAACATTCTTATCGCATTGACTACTTTGGTCACAGAACACTGACTAATTTTACACACACTTCTGCCATACTTTACTCATTAGCTTGAATTAGCATGAAACAGTAATCCGAAATCACTATAAGCATTCTTGTTAACCTTAACCAAACTGAAACTAGCCATGTTAATATCCATATTATGAAATATATTGGTCGAGTGGAATGCACGTATATCCAAGTCCAAGTTCGTTCGACTGCTGCAGAAGTTTTCGATTCTAGTGAGATCTGATTCGTTTGATCCATTTGAGATCATGATGATGAAGAGAGTCTGGATGAATCAGATTTTGGGGAACGAAGCTGTCGAACTTAATTAATTACATTTAGATTTGTGCAAAACACATTGGGATTTTCTTTGAAAGATACGGGGTGAGATGTTCTGACTACTGTCATGAATAGAAATACGCACACTAAGTAACCTAATAGTGGTAACTCATCAGGCAAAGCGTAAGGCATCAATCGTATTTTTGCGTTTTCTGAGTTCATCTGTACAGATCCTACACTGGTAAATATGTGAAAGTCTTTACCTTAATGGAGATTCCATTTCTATGTTAGTTGCAATGAATACCATGTGGTTATCCATCTACTCAGTCTGAATTAAACAAGAAAACAGACGTGAGTCCAAATAGCTCAGTGACTACGTCCTTGATAACTGCAGCACTGAGTGACACTCGTTCGAATCTCAGAAGAATCATGAGTTCGTCTAGGATTTCACATATGCCTTGCTGATCGGTAAGTGCCATCAAGCACGAAACCTAGGTACGAGTCTTCCTGACGACTGCCACCGACCATCCAGTATCAATAGAACTGGCTGTTGATAGAAATGGTATAGTTTGATTCGTAATATCCATATCATGATAGTCAGTTGTTAATCAATCTGAACCTTTCTACGTGAATTCTTAGAAATTTTGGAATTCAAGTCGAAAATATTTTACTTACGCCAATCACATAATTGCAAGTACTTAATCACCTTATTGCAGATTACTGACACTTTTAAAACACCTTTTTCTCATGTTATTTATTAATGCTCATTCGGCTTGAGGGTGCAGTCATAGCCGATCGCCTATGGTCATATGATCAATCCACCATTGACGAAGTGAAACCAAGATTGGCTGAACTACGTTGTCATATGAGAGAGTAAGTTCATACTTTACTGACCTCGTAAAAATATTCTCAAATTCTCTTCACTGTGTAAGCTATATTCAGTCATTTCGAAAGATTATTTGATATGATTAAATGTGTGGTAATAATTGTTAACTCTTTGATAATACTTCAAATACTGCTATTAGCGTAATGAATATTGACAGACATGACGGAAACAAGATGAAACTGATTTGAATACCATTAAATATAGGAATTCAATCCTATATCAACTGTAAAACGCGTCCTTCAAGGAGTGTTGAGTAGGGCTGTTTGTTAGTTTTGCAAACCAACTCAGTATCTGGAACGTTCATGAAACAACAGATGCTACTAACTACAAAAATTCAGCATCTGTTGTCGCTTAATATACTTGAAATCAAAGTTGACTATAAAAGGTGCCAGCGGAAATATCCAGTTCGAAGTATTCTGTTCATAAGTTTCTCCTCAGGCATGGGGACTTGAAAGTTACTAAGACACTTATTCCTGTTTGGTAGATTCATGGAAATACAGTGCTTTCAGTTGATGCATAACTGCTAGTAGTTGCTGGCTGGTTACGCTTTTGTTCAAAATAGCGTCTCTTTATGTGTGAACTAGAGGGTACGCTTCTCTATAGTTCCTGTGTATCTCCTTTCCTGCATTCATCTACCTGATTGACAATTCGATATCTGACATATTTTATCCACTCATACAAAATGTCGTGAATGTTAGTCTTCATCTAACCACGGTTTATTAGGGTGAACAATCAACTTTTAATGGCCTGTGAAATTTAAGTATTGTGAAATACATATTCTTACAGTCAACACTCATTATATCACTTTTATGAAGCAGATTTTATAAACAAACACTTGAAAATAAATAAAATTTAAGTCTGAATGGGAATCAGTTCACCTGTTATAAGAGTCAACCCTAAAAATCCAAGATTATTGCACTGCTGAAATGCTCTCGAGAACAATTCACAACATCTTTCCCTTTCTTTTGTGTATACAGCTTAGGATTCAAAGTGAAACCGATAAATGAACCGAATTGTTTACAACCATAAGAATATGTGCATTTCAATCACCTGGATGTCGACAGAACACTCATTATTTTTTTATTCAACATTTTCGATTTAATAAAATACAGTTTTAAATTGTCTTCCTTCTGTGTACAACTTGACAATGTGTTTAAACATGACTGAGGATTCTCCCCCACAACTATTAAACAACGAAATTATAAGTTAAGTGGAAGGACACAATGTTGACTTCTATCTGATTTGGAGATAGATTTCCAACATTGAGATCTGAAAGAAGGAGCATGTTCGGCATTGTTTTGTAGGAAAGTACCAGCTTGATGAATAATTTAGGTATTGTGACTCACCAAATACTTAGTAAAATTCTTTATTCTCGACAGTATTTATAAAATGTACAGAATTTTCAGAGGAGTTTACAGCATGATATTTTCACTTCGTGCAGAATCTTCAAGTAAAATATTCATTACCAAGGTACCCTGTGACACGGTGCCCTCTGAGGTGAAGAACCAACCATTCCATTGTGATGATATATCTGCTTTGTCTCCTTCCTTCAAGAAATCCACGATATGTAGCTGTGAAAGGCAACAGTAGGATGTTCAAAATGACATTCTGAGAACCAAGGAGATAGTTGAATAACGTTTATCTTATTTATAGGGACACGCTGACACCTACGAACAGGCCTTTCCTCATGTTTATTGAGAAATTTTGAATCAGATGCTTGTAAACATTTTACATACACATAAGAGTAGATAATACCAACAGAGGTCATATCTTAATCGATTAAAACAAACCGAAGGAGAGAAGCTATTTGCAACAGAGAAATGACCAAGTTGTTAGTTGCCCAAGTTTTAAGCAGGCCGCCACTTTACTCTTATTAGGAAGCAAATTCTAGTGAATGTCCTCGTTATAAAAATAACAGTAATAATAATAATTTATTCCTTGAATAGAAAGAAGCTATTCTTACAGGCAGGAAAATGTGTACACTGCTTTTAATTGAAAGGAAATGTAATATGAATTGTTTCTACAGATTTAGACTTAACAGACGTTTAAATAACATAAATACTGAAATGCGTACAAATAACTAGATAAGCAATTTGTGAAATGCTCCTTTAATCGAATAAATTATGAGATATTGGTTGAAAATCAAAATTTCAAGGTCTAATATAGCTATTACATGTCATTTTCAGGCGGTAAATACAGAAGTTTGCGTTATCACAAGGTGAGAGGCAGTTTGATGCACAAGTGCTAAAGTGAAGTATTGAGGATGAATTGGGAATCATTATCAGTTTATGAGGTATAAAGTATTCAAAAATTCACAGAATTCTACAGCCACTGGGATGTACAGCATTATTGGGACGTTAGCAAACCAGCTTTGAACTGATTAAAAGATTTACGATAGAGGCTGTTCTGATCTATTTCAGGCGTTCTAACAGTATTCTGAGTAAATGCTAAATGTGGGTTCTAGTGTTTTCATCAATAGACGCTCATCCATCCTGTAATATTGAAGCGTCTATTTGTAATGTACTGAATAATTACAAGAACTTATTCATTATAGGGCTCCTGTCAAGTCAAAATCAACGAGTTATCAACATCATATGACAAAAACGAAAGATTACGGATTCCCTTTAACCTTATTGGATTATTTAATTTTCAGATAAACTATCATAAAAATAAAAAATAGAGCACGGACTTGATTCTCATGTGAATCACGACTGACAAACAACTCATAGAGCCTCTCTGAACAGCTTGTTATGTTCGTCAAGAGATCGAAGGGATGGTGACATATATGCATGCACTCATTTGAGGCTCGAGGCTTTATCACTTCATGAAACCTAAGTATCTTACGAGGGTGGTAGTTCACCTTCACTAGACTTTGTGGAAGATTAATTACCAGTAAGACACCAACACACTGTCGGACAAATCTACCCACAGCACTACTAAGTGCTTGACATGCACATCTTCACCAGTGACCAAAACTGAAGTCTGTGCTGTCGGCTTTTTTTTTACTATGTCAGTACGTTTGCCTAAGTCTAAATGAGACACAAATTATGTCATTATAAGTCTGGCTTTGAAAATCGGAATATTTAATTCGGTTTAAACTCCTTTCCCAAAGGTCATGATATGATTCGCCATTGTGACCATAACGATGCATTCACGCATCATCCAAAATGTAAGTATTAGAGGGTGGATCGTATTGTATTATTTGTGGTACGGGCAATCCAGTCATTCAGACTATGATAAAATTGCTATCTACCGTATTATGCGTATCACAGTAAGCGCATGATTCTTCTAATTGTTCATAATCGGGTCATTCCCTTATGACAATTGCGGGATGAAGACATCCCAATGTATTGATCGAAATGAAACCCTATCTTTAATCTCACTTCACTGAGACGGCCATCGGACTACCCATATACTATTGAGAGTAACTTGGTGTTAACGTCAAGTTCATTGCAACCTGAAAATAGCTGTGGAAGCCTGCAAAATTCGTAATATAACCTACGGTTCTTAAAATCACTTTACTATTGTGGACAACTTGAGGCTCTTTTGCCTACATGAAGTCAATGAAATGTTTAAATTTTAAAAGCAGGTTTCGGGTCACTTAAGTTTCGTGCAGTGGTTCTGCATAACACTCAACATGTAGCTCACAGATCACTTGGTTCAACGTGCATATCAAGATATCTGACAAACATATACAAAACCTTCAGAAAACTAACTAAGTATTTAGTTGTTATCATCCAATCATTCAACAACTGTAGGGATAGAAAGTTGTAGTCCCTTTCACTCACCTCAACTGAATCATTTCTGTTGCGGATGACATGGGAAAGGATGTGAAAACATTAAGGATAGGGTAAGCAAGAGACGTAGCCAGTCATTCATCTGAAATCCATGTGGTTGTCTACAGCACTTAGCAGAAGGAGAGAAATAAGGATTTTGAATACTAACGTAAAGTTGGGCAGTGCCTATATTTAGACAACGGAATCGATTGAGCCTCCGTAAAGACATTTCTGACAGACTGTAGACTTTTATCAGCAACCGAATTAGCTCCATAATAAAGATTAGACAGCCGAAATGCCTAAGGAAAAGGAAGTCTGGGATCGAACCAATCAAAAACTTATCTCCCACCCAGAAAATACGCGGAAAGAAACGGAAATGAGTTGGATGTCAGCGAAGCAGGTCTCTGAGTGAAATCACGTGTCGAACACGCTCGCAAATGAAAAACGACAGGTTTAGCTTTAGAGGGTAACACATAGGGGTCCTGTGACGGTATAATGGAAGACTACAGGAAATTTTGGAATCAGCTGGAAAGGAGACTACAGGGGACAGTGTTTTGGGAGAGGGGGACAATGACGTCTACGCCAGATATAATGTATGTAACAGCAATTTCTGATATGTCCACTTCAATCATATTTGTTCTGCCTAGACCAAAGACAAATTAAAAGAAGAAATTGATCGTCTAAAATACGAAATGCGTCACGGGATCACAGGCTAGTGAAGTGATGGTTGCTTAGCTAGCTAGGGATTGTACCTGAATTTTGAGGAATCATTTATCACTCACTTCTAACTGAAATGGAGTCGCTCCACTGCGTTTCACTTAGAACTTAGGGATGGGATAGTAATAATGACTGAGTAAACTGGTAGCCCGCTTGCAGAAACTTAATGTGTCGTAGGTTTTGTTTTAACGGGCACACACCTGAACTGGCTTTGACATCATTCTGTGTTTTATCGTGCTGGTTCACACTTTCTTGCATTCCATAGTTCGGTCGGTTTATCTGTGGAAAGACAACTAACACTTTTCTTTTCTTTTCTAAGGGCGTATTTATCCTGGGGTCTTTTATTTTACCAATTCACGGAAAGGCACAACTGTATCCAAAAGGAATTTGAGTTTAGGTGGGTTGTCTAAGGTGTCTCTTGGTGGGAGTCTAACTTTGGTGGGCTAGGCATCAGGAAAATGGAACTCAGCTCAACTAAAACGAACGAAGACAGAAAAGGGAATGAAAAATTGTGATCACTTGTTCAACTGAACACTACAGTGGTGAGGAATTATATAAATCCACAGTTCCCGTTGTATGTACTCAATTGTGGTAGAAGTCAATGAAGTAACGTAATTAAGGCATACGTATACTTCACATGATCACGACGAAAATTTGCGGAATATGTCAAAATCGTAAAATAATCAAACCCCACAAGAAGTGGAACTGACTATATTCGCCCGGCAAACAAGCCGTAGTACACATCTGAATATTCATCCACATGTTGATCATTATGACACATCCAAATCACAACCTATACAGCGCCAATAAACCTAGATATCTAAAAAGTAATGAGAATATAGTGACAGCTGCATTTTGAATCCCACTGACTTATTTGATGGTGATATTCTGTCCCGCACGCTTCATTCGGGATTTTGTATGGATTGGTTCGCAGCCATTCTAGTTCCAGACCGAAAAGAATTTATTTTATTTATTTTTATTTTTGATTACAGCTTGATTCCACACTGTGTTTTTGGTACAAGTATGGAATTTTCAGCGTGGATATCGGTAGCTCAAATTCTGCAGGCCGACCATAGATATCAGGTGTGCGTCGGCAAGGGCTCGAACCCCGACCATGTGCATGGTCGGCAAGAGTCCTAACCACTGTGCCACCGACGCACAAAATTGACCGGTTCCTGAAACATTCATACTTTTCTGCATGTTTAATTGAAAACTAACATCTGTGGTGAGCCTCTTGCAGATTATGTTGCTTAAAATATCGTTTACAGTGAACCAACTAACGTTTTATAAGCCATTTTTATACTTTTATGAGTAGCCCAACATACCGAGCAATGTAACGCAACACTCAGTTGTTACGTAGATTTTCGACAAATTCAAACAATAATGGTGCCTAGAACTATGTCATATAAATTGTTTTAACTTATGCAAAGTACGATTACTGTCATGATTCCATTGCCTTTCCTTGTATATGTATCCTGTGTAGCGTTATAAGAATACGGATATCATTTTAAAAATGTGATGTATTTGTGCTATACATTTCGAACAATCTGATCACAATATAACATTTTCATATATATATATATATATATATATTTATATATATATATATATGTCGAAATGACAAATAACTGTGTGATCAGATTGTTCGAAATATATAGCGCAAATACATCACATTTTTCAGATAATCTCCGTCTTCTATTAACACTATCCAAATTTATAAAAGTGATTAATTGTTTTAAATATCCTCTGTAGGTCAAAAATTGTAAATATGCTTACTCCATGTATATATTACTTATCATTTTGATGACGCCTGTTAACTGTTCTCCCTCATATCCATAATGCAATTTATTCCGTAAGTTACAATG
Organism: Trichobilharzia regenti; assembly: GCA_944472135.2. Taxonomy (NCBI): domain Eukaryota; kingdom Metazoa; phylum Platyhelminthes; class Trematoda; order Strigeidida; family Schistosomatidae; genus Trichobilharzia; species Trichobilharzia regenti. Next base: position 6,906 of record CALYDD020000167.1, on the reverse strand, counting down.
AAATAAGGAAGAAATCTGGCAAACATTTATGAGTGGAAAGTAGTTTGGAACAGGAGTTCAAAAGAATTTACGACACATCTAGTTAGCACTGTGATAGGGATGTAACAAGTAGATATGGCGGATTAAATAACATACCAAATAGCCATGCTGTTGCGAATGAATCTGAAATCCTCCATATCTTAAATTATAGTTAGAATCTCGAAATCTGCTCTAATATTATTCCAATTATTCAGTGATTTCAACTACTGAAGTTTATATTTGATTCTACTACTGTGAAACCACGAAATCTTATAGAAACCATCATAACTTGAATATTCTTTCTCTTGATGTAGTTAGGTTTGCGAGTTGAAGTTTCTACAGCAATTTGGTTGTTTTGTGGAGATGGAGTTGCTAGCACCACGCCCCAACCCTCCCTCTTTATTAGGGCTAGGGACCGACAAGAAACTAGCGAGCTAGGAATCTAGGCGAGGTTACAAGCGAAAACCGAGAAACTGGTCAAAGAAGCAGCAAAGACAGGACTCCAAGTGAACACAGACAAGACGGAGGTGATGAAAATAACCAACAAACAACAGCAGCAACATCCAGCGTCAATCACCATCAACGGGAGGGATTTGAAATAGGTTATTTCATTCATTCACTTATCCAGGGAGCATTGTCTCAACTACACGCAGTCGGAATGGACGAGGATGTCAAATCGAGCGAGAATCGGGAAGCCGAGAAACACATTCATCAACCTGAAACCAATCTGGAAATCTTCGTCACTCAGCCAGCATCAACAAAATTCGGATTTTCAGTACAAACGTCAAGTCAGTCAGTTCTTCTTTACGGATCAGAAACTTGGCGGGTGGGTGGGTCACAAAGAGTATTTCCAACAGCCTGCAGACCTTCATCAACAACTGTCTTCGCTCTATACTGAAGATTAGATGACCGGAAAGAATCACCAACAAGAAACTGTGACAGCGAACAAAACAAGAACCAATCGCCCAACAAATATGCAGGAGAAAGCGGAGATGGATCGGACACTCGCTGAGGAGACCGCCGGGTGACATCACGCGTCAAGCCCTCGAGTGGTTTTTTTTTTTTTTTTTTTTTTTTTGACGACTTTTCAAGGGTGACATGGAGAAGATCGTGTTAAGAGGAGTTGAAAGAGTATGGACTAACATGGATGCAAGTGAAAAGTAGAGCAGAAGACAGAAGCAAGTGGAGACGTGCAGTTGAAGCCTTATGTTCCACTAGGAACCCAAGGGAGCAAGAATAATAATAATCATGTAGTTAAATTCTTCACTACTACATATCAGATAAGGATTTTCGAGTATAGGAGGCACGTTATTTCACCCTTTCATCAACTTGAAGAGGAAACTTCCATTTTTAAATGTCATTCTGCCGTCAAGTTTCTTCCCTGTAACCGTGCATTGTCACAGCCTGTACTGGCATTATGGCCTACTATCATTTCCACATCCACTCTAGCCGATGCATAAGAGATGATGGCTCTCAAACAAATTTTAACATGCCTGTTCTTTCTGGTAATATGTATGTATGACTTAATATATCCTTTAGCTAAGATACTAAGTCATTGCATAACTCTTTGAAACTGCTAAGTTTGTTGGCACCACCGTACATACCTATCAGGAATACACTATTTAAGAAAGATGCCATAATTCTACTAAACAAAGGCTATAGCTGCTGGTTAGAAGACTTCGACATAGACAGTCCTTTTATATTCAGCTGGAAATCGATCTTGTTGAAGGGACTTTCAACGAGAATGTAGTGCTGCAGACATTTCTCGAGTCCGGTTTGGTAATGCATTCTGCCTCCAATTGGTATTGACTCGCAAGAGCCACACATTCTCAATATACTTCTGGTAGTTGTAGGCAGCTGAACTCATCTCCAACGAAGATCTTCAAGACTTTGTCACCACTCGCTTGTGAGATGTTCGTGGTGACCATATTTTCCAGCAGCATACTTGTCATGTTATCACGTTCAGAAGACACTTCTGGGCACATTTTTGAAGTACTGGCAGTAGGTGTTAGGCTGCTGCATGGTGGTAATTGCACTACTTCGGTTTCCATTGTCATGGTGTCATTCATTCTTCATAGAAGAAGCCTCGACGTTCGCAGGGAGGACAGCAAGTATGCTAGCCTCCGGTAACGTCTCAACCAGTAAGTGCTCATACATACTTTTAAACCTTCTGTAAAATGTCCGGCGATTGCATTTCAAACGTTGGTCACATTCACATAATCTTTTCATGCTTAATAAAGGGTAATTTTAGCTAGAGTACGGAAAGAGTAACAAGAAACCACAGTGACCACTTACCTGTATGGTGTACAGTTTAAAAGTGAGTGCACACTGGATGAATGGGAATGCACGCAAACAAAATGTTACGCTGAAGTTAACACGACCGCTTATGTTTTCATAAACCCTAGTGATTGGTAAATAAGCATGAACCCACATATAACATTTATTTGTTAAACGATGAGTCACACAGGTTGGTTTATAGAATCTATCAGGCTATTTTTAATAGCATATTTGACATTATTAGGAAGCATACTGATCCCATATATCATCATTGTCAAAGTGGCAATAAGAAGTTGAAAGTCAATTTCTGCGTGTGACTGCAATTTCATGCTATTGGTCAGTCTCCCTAATGTATGTGTATAACCGAGTGACGACACCAACAATCATCAGTAGTGATTCCATACAAGAAAGAAACCTCGGAAACCTTACTCAGAATTCTTAACAAGGAAGGAATAAAAGTGGCTGGCATTCAAACCCACAAACTAAATTAGAAACAAGCTTTGTCGGTTAAATGATCCTATGAAGCCTTGAAAACAAAACAATTGAAGTTATCTAATACCCTGCCTGCAATGATTGTCAGGTCAAATACATAGGTCAAACTAAACAGGGGCAGTCAGACTGTTCGAGCATGGAAACCTAGAACAATCCAGACTAGTTGACCCGAATAAGATAAGAAATCTAGAGAATATTTCAGATAAACCACTCACTACATGCAGTCACACACAATCATACAATAGGATGGATGGGATAGATGACAGTTTTAAAATCTAATGTCACAGGGTGGAGAGAGAGATTGATAACAGAAGCTTTGTGCTTATCGAATCAACTGCAAATACATGTAATAGTGATGATTCAACACCTGTCCCAGATATCTGGAACATTCTACTACCCCAAAGACGACAAATAGGAGAAGACAAAGAAAATTATAAAACTCAAGTTTCAAAGTTGTGTGATTATAATTGATGATATGATTATTAACAAGAAATTTTGTTTGAAACGTCATCCAGTAAATAATACCGTCTCCTCACTGTGTGATACATCTAATAAACAAACTAATATGGATAAAGCATTAGGAAGACAAATTTCGCGAGATAATATCATGTAGTTTCTTTACAACCGCTTTACAACTAACATGGTTAACAATGATAAAATAAAGTTCATGAAAATTACTCAGTTAAATAAAAACAAAAGTACATACTAATGACCAATCATATTTACATAGGTCATGTAGTCCAGGGTAGGCGAAGATTGAAGTCTATTGATTTTTGTACGCACAGTTTAGGCTGTATGTGATTAATCCAAAGTGCCTCCATCACCTTCAAAAGAAAGTTATCTTCATTAACCTACCATTCAAGGGCGACCAGATTATGCAGTTGACAGCTAGCTCAAAGACTTCGTTCCGCCATCAAACGCACATTATACGCCACATCTCTTTCTCTCACTTGCCGAACATTTTCGATCCATGTTCCTACGATTAAAGGACGAAATTCTGTGGACTCTACTTCAAAATGTATCTACAAGTTCACCTGCAGCTGCAGTGACACCTACATAGGTAGAACTAACAGAATGTTCCAATGTCGTCGAAAAGAACATGTTCCAAAATGGTAACTAAATCATATCGAAAATCCTAACGCGATTAATCTTAATAGAAATCCAGCATCATCCATTGCAAAACACTTATTAATGTCTGGTCACAAAATAAATATTAATGACTGTTTCACAATTATTTCACATAACTCTAATTCAAGGTTATTGAAGGTGATGGAAGCACTTTGGATTAATCACATACAGCCTAAACTGTGCGTACAAAAATCAGTAGACTTCAATCTTCGCCTACCCTGGACTACATGACCTATGTAAATATGATTGGTCATTAGTATGTACTTTTGTTTTTATTTAACTGAGTAATTTTCATGAACTTTATTTTATCATTGTTAACCATGTTAGTTGTAAAGAGGTTGTAAAGAAACTACGAAATGATATCATCTCGCAAAATTTGTCTTCTTATTGCCTTGTTCAAATTTATCAAAGGGACTAATTGTTCTAAACTAAATATGGAATTAATTACTACCACAGTGACCAAGTTTTACACATATATAATCGGTTTTTGTCTTTCTTAGTGGATGATGAAAGATTATCGGTTCGACTCCTACTAACATTCCTGTTTTTAAGTTTTGGTATATCATTCTGTGTTTTGCTTGTCGGATTTCATGGCAAAGTTTCCACAGGAAATTGTCAGCGCAACAGCAACGCCTTAGTTGAAGTATGGGAGACTTAATTTCGAGACAAAAATCATACTACTTACAATCTATCAGTAACCTCCCACAAACAGTAAAATGTTACAGGGTTTTTCTCTTATTGTCCTCTCTATTGGATTTTTCCACCTCTGGAAAATGGTTCCCACTTTTTGTTTACCTTTTCCCATAAATGTCTCCTTTTTGTCCGCACAATTGTCCGACTGGGTATCGTTTTAAGTGATAACAAAGGACAGTTCTAACTGTCTATAAGTAATTTTTACATTCTCTATTTAGTGGTGCTATTGCAAATCGTGGTGAGTCTAACATAAAGTTATTGGTTTGCCATCTTTGAGGCTTCTAATTAAGATGTGCAGTTAACGTTTTTGCTTTGTTTTAGTACGTTGATAGAAATGTGATATCCAAAGCGACTGAAGATTATGTTTATATTAGTTAAGCTCATTACGTGAGTTTCTTTATTTCAGTGATAATTTACTACCTTTATAAAATTATATTTGTAAAATCTCAGCGAAATTGAAATGATTAATTCCAACGTTTCGTTCGTCAATCTTATCCGAACTTCTTCAAGGAAATTAATCGAAATTAACATAACAGAGGTTTATATATAAAAGGAACATCTCTTGTTTCTGAAACTTTGTTCACTCATGAGCCATGAAACACGCATCAACATGTATAATAAACAAAATTGTTTGAGCTGTGATCAAAATTTGACCTCGGACTTTCAAAATTAGTCTAATTTTGTTAAAATATATGTGTATATGCAGTATACAATGGTGTGTGCCTGTATGTGTGTGTGAGTGAACAGTCATAAAACATTTGCTATTCTCTCCATAAGAAGACACAGATAATCGGGAATTTGACCAAATGTGACTAGTTGTTGATACGTATCCAATTTTATTTATTAGCCAGGATTTGCTATGCATCAGCTAACATCACACCTTCACGTCTGTTCAAACTGTTGGGATTTACCCATATATGTAGGGCTTCTGCAGTCGGTCTTTCTTTATATGAGCCAAAATCTTTCTGTAGAACCTTAGTTTTATCAAAGTCGATTTGTGTCCCGTTTCTATTGAATGTAGTGCAATCGCTGAGTTGTTTTCTAGCTTCTTCAAGTCTGCAGAGCTCTTTGGAACCACCTCTAGACATTGTTTTGCTCTTGCACTCTTACATCTACCTGTCTGAATGTTTCTAGTACATATACGGCGTTACTATCCCCACAATTGACCTGGTATACGCAATTCTGCTGGTTTTCCTGTTATATTTTATCCTTAACCTTCAGTAGTAATGAGCGTAAGGTATTAGTTGCATGAAAACACACTCTTATGTTATCATCGTTAAGGATTCGCTTTATTTCATCGGATGTTTCTTTGAGATAAGGAATCACCGCTGTATTAACCCAATTCTTAGCAGCAGGTTTCGATTCATCCTTATCTTCACATTTTAAATATCTTTTTATGAAGTCTTTAGGATAATTATTTGATTCAAGAGTAGACTGAACCAACTAGACGTTTGGCTCTGTTGATCAATTCTTGGCCAAAGTAACTGTGGCCAAGAATCTTGACCTACTCCCATTTGGTCCCGAAATATAATTCGTAATCTGGACGATCAACTCTGGTGTTTTAATTTGCCTTTGGTCAACGCGGTACGAATATTATAGAAGTTGTGGGTATTATTCTTGCGTTGGTATACTTAGTACCATCTGTGAACGTCAATACCTTTAGCCTCTGAAACATACTCACACTTATTTTCCACTACTTAATTTTGACTTTTTCCCATAGTAAATGTTTAAATCATGGTTTTAAATTAATGTTGCGTAATAAGCATGATAGGCAGTACACTTCATAACTCAATCACCAGCATGCTACCAGCTCTTATTTTAATGTATGCTTACGCAGTCATGTTTACAATTCCACTTCCAATTTAAAACACTCAGGAAAATCAAAAATGAAATCTATTTAAAAGATTTATTTATCTGTAAGCATTAAGTTACATCCAAAACTTAAAATCATTATTCATTTCTAAAACGGAACATATGTGAAAATGTTGCTGATTAATATCATAGTGAAAAGTTGAGAGGGAAATTAATTAATTAACGATAACGAACAAGAACTTTTGATATTTAAGCTGCTAGAGTCTTTTCAGTCATGATCTTGTTCTCAGGAATTTGGTGTTTTTATTCTCTATAAGTAGGATAGGTTAACCTTTCTATATTGCATGTCTGAAGTCATGTCAGGGTAATCTATATCTGATAATATCTGATATGAATTCCTTGAACAACTGCTAAACATGGTATTAATCTTTTGATACAACTTATGTAACATCAGTTTAATTGAGTTTTAGATTTCCCATCGATGAT